>VWZF01005269.1:1143699-1196797 GCA_013396755.1 Sclerurus mexicanus | reverse complement strand
CCGCCCGCCGTGGAGGTGGTGGTGTTCCGGGCGAGGAGCAGCGGGAGGCAGCGGCACGGCCCAGCGCAGGTAAGGGGTGCCGGCCCCGCCGCTGGGCTCGGCACCCGCCCCCGGCCGTGCCCGGGCTGGTCCCCACCGCTGGTGCGGCTGCAGGGAAATGCGGGATCCCCTGGCGACCCGGCTGCTCAGCTGGGTGGCATCCAGCCCCGCCGGCAGGGACAGCATGAAGCGGTGGGTGAAGCAAGGGTAGGACTTGAAGACTGGGGTTTTTTCCCAGTTTCAGAGGATCTCTGGTTAAGTATCCTGTGTTTGTAATAGCCGTATTCCAGCAAAATAAATTGGTCTGCAGGCAGGAGTGAAGATGCGGCAAGAAGAGAATGAAATAGAAAGCAAAGCCTCTTGGTTACTTCAGTTGCCCAAGTGTTTTGCCTGCTGCTCTGTTCCTGTCAACAGGTGCGGATGTGCCACAGTTCTCTTGCCTGGCATCGCAGCAGCACTGGGCTATGGACAAGCAACATGCCTCTTGGAGGATCAGTGTTGGGTAGTTGATGCGGAATGGCATTACAGCATTAGATCTCAGTCTTCTGGTTTGCTCTGTTGGTGCTAAATTACCTCCTGCCACCAAAAACTGCAGCTGAGTTGCTTCAGCAGGGAGGCCTGGATAGGCTTGGCTGGAAGCTGAGCAGAGGGCTCCCTTGCTGGTTGCTTGGTCTCCGGATTTGATAGCTTCTCTGGCTGTCTTCCTTGAGTTGTCTTTATGGCCATAGCATCAGAAGCCCAGTTCTAAAATAAACTCTGATGGGCCAACATATGGTTGTCTTGAATTCAGGGAGACTTACTGGTATCTGGGGTTTAACTGCCTGGAATTGGAAAGTTCAACAGACTGACCAAGCGGTTGGTTGAATCCATACATTTTTGTGCTTTTTCCAGCACGTTTTCCTCTAAAAATTACCCTAGATATTTATTATGCTTTTTACAGCTTAAATTTCTCTACCTGAAAAGACTGGTATTAGGCTTGTTAGCAAAATACTCTGAAGACAATCAGGTTTATTTGTGGTTGAAATGGACAATTTTATGTAGAAGCTTTTGTGGAGCTGAGAGAAGTCTGGCTGTGGTGGATGCAGAGGGAAGCCCTGATTTAACCCTCGTACCTGAACCTGTGAGTCAGTGTGGCTTAAGGTGCTGGAGAGCGAAAAGGAAATGCATGAAAATCATTCCAGTTCAGCTTTTATACTTATGTAGTATTCCTGCATTCTTGGAGGGGATAGTACCCTTGAGAGCAAACAGGGAAAGATGAGCAGATGATACTCTTGAACAGATGGCAGTTTCCCTGCTCCTGCCGCCTGCCCACATCAGTGCACTTGGGAATGGGCAGAGCTTCCACTTGGAGAGGTGGTTCGGCACAGCCTGCCTGAAACCAGGAATCAGAAACAGCCTAAAATAATCCTGGGAGAAGTGTCCTGTGTGGGACGCTTCTGTAACAAGCAACCATGGAGCAATTTTCCTGGGGATTTTATGCTTCTTTTTCTTCCTAGGATACAGTCTGTTCCCCCTGGAGAGTTCCTCTAAGAACTGCTGATGGGACGTCTCTGTGTAAATCATGGGGTAGAAAAGATGTAGTTTTCGCTGAGCTCATTTTGAGCAAGTACATTAAACAACACGAAGTGAGTTCTGCCATTTGCTGACAGTGCACCCTTTGGAGCTGTTTCTCTTGCATTAGTGAAGCTGGATATGGGCACTAATTATTATATGTCGATGCAGTTAGGAAGTAAGCTTGTTCTGCATGTTGCCCTGGCTATCAGTACGTATGGTATTACCACTGTGCTCTCTGTCTCAATTACTTAAAATTCATGTCCTATCCTACATTAGCAGTTTGGCATCGGTGATGCGTAGCTCACATTTGGCAGTTTTTCGCATATAAGATGTTATTATTCTTGAAAATGTAAAAATTAACTGCAGCTGTTAATAAGTTTCTGAATTATGAAACTCATTGCAAGCATTAGCAGATGGTCTAGACAGGGAAGTGCAGGACAAAGCTATATGCACTGTGCTATAATGGTACCCTGTAAAATGTGCAAGATTGTTCCAGTATACTATACACTATACACTATAATATCTACACATTAAAAATGCCATCGAGACTCTCTTTTAATAGATCCAGGGAATAAAGCTAGAAAAAGATACTGCTGGAAAGCTGTATACTCTTCCCTACAACAACTCACTTCACATTTCACTGCTTTTCAAAAAAGCTATCACAATCAGCATTTAGACTGTTGTTATATTAATTTGAAATGTTTTATTTTGTTTATAGACGCAAGTAGTGAATGAAGAGAAAAATGTGAACAGACAAGAATTTAACTTTGAAAAAGTAAGTCTGCAGGACCTGTCCAATCTCATTGTTTTAGTGTGCAGGTATATGTATGTATATCCTTGGGAAAGCTACAGTGGGACCAATGGGAAACGCTTTCACAAATGGTTATTTGTTATAGATGAGGCTGCATACCGTGCCAAAGGAGAATCATACGGGCTGTAATCAACTGCTCTTTGTGAAGAGAGGTTTATTACAATTCTGTGGCCTTTCTTCTGATCTTTCAGTGACGAGTAGGAACACTGTATGTTAACTGTGTAAAGCTACTTGAGTACCCATAATATTTTAGCATAGCTCTTTCAGGCCCATAGTATTAAATCTTGAATTTCTGATCTCATGTGGGAGGAAAAAAAGGTGTATTGGCATCTATTTTTGAAACAACAGATGGCTTTTTTGCATTTGTCTTTTTATTCTCTTTTGTTCTTATATGAGCATAACTAGTATTGGACACCTTAGATACCAATTCATTTACAGATGTGTGCAAGTTGTTTTATGTGCCTAATCTCAGGGATGTGGAACAATTCAGTGAAATCTCTCACTGGAGATTCTGCCTGGTTGCATACTGCTAAGAAGAGTGAGGATTTAATCACTGACTTTAAAAAGGTTATGAATTCAGCACTGGTTTTACCCGAGTATTCTTGTATAGTGTTAATTGTGTTTATGTGTGCAGTCAAACCACTTCACCATCTACCCATCCTTGTTTTTTACTGAGTAAGTACTCTTTTTTCATATGGAGAAGATGAATTCCTTATGTTGTTTTATGTGAAATGAGGAGAATTGAAAACTGTCCCCCTGACAGTCCTCACTATCCAGAGATTAGTTGCTCAGTGGTTCACTGTTCTGCGGTACAGCTCCAAACTCAGCTAGCTTTATTTTATAGTATGCTGATTTCCAGTATTAGCCAGGATTTCTTTGGGAGTATGACTTTGTTGTGGTCTGCCAAGCATTACTTTACGGCAGGTTGGACAAATTATGAAATGCTTGCAATTTTCTGTAATGTTCTAGGCTCGTCTGGAAGTACACAAGTTTGGAATCACTGGCTACAAGAAGCATGAACAACGCATATGGGAACAGGAGCGTGCTATCATGCTGGGAGCCAAGGTAATTGTCACTTGGTTTGTGCTGACAGGTCGCCCACTCTTACAGTGCAGGAAAGTGGTAAAGAATGGGGCGGGGTCTGGTACTACTTTTTTAAAACACAGGATCCCCCACCCTGACCCTTCTCCCACTTCATCCTTTCTTTTACATCTTGTATTCTGTCTTGCTTGTTTTCTGTAAATTGGAAAGTTAGTATAGCTGAGTTATCAGAGAAGTAGTGTAGATGAAGCATGACTGGTTAGGCTGAAAAACAACATTTACTAATTTTTAGTCAAGCCATTCAAAACAAAATTGTTTTAGAGAGAGGCTTGCTTTTTAAAGCTTTACTCTTCCAGAGAGTTAAAGATGGAGAAAATTTTTCAGTTTATCATCACTAGTGTAAAAGAAAAACATAATTTTAGGTGTTTTTTATGGATTTGGGAGGAGTATGGGTTTTCTTTCTAGCTCAACATGTATGTGGAAACCTTGTAGGACTGATATAGAGCATTATCATTTTTCTCTACTGTCTTCACCAAGAAAGGTATTGTTTCTATGTGACTACCTTACATCCCCTAAGGAAATAAGCATTTCCATTTCACCACGTCCACCTGAAAAATACTGTCCGTACAAGTGTGTCCATAATTTTTGAACCTATTTGAAAATCTAATCAGTGGTATCCCTCCTAATCTTTGTTGCAGCCCCCCAAAAAGGAACATGTGAACTACAGGACTTACCAAGAAAAAATGAAAGAGAAAAAAGCAGAGAAGGATGCTGATAAGGAAAAGGTTTGTGTGAAATTTTCTGTATAAAAAGGCAGCATGTAAGAGCTAGCCCAAGAGCCTGACAGATAATGCCTCAGGCGCAGGAGGAGTGCTGGAGCTTGACACCTGCTGCTCCCCCTGGATTGGATTTCTGGCTCCCACAGGACTAATCTCATTGGTGAAAGCTGGTTATGTTGCAGCATGAAGGGCACAAAGTTAGTCTTGTGTTGTGGTGGGGTTTCAGTGCCTCATCCTTTGACGCTGATAGACTGATGACACGAAAACAGCAGGATGTTTTTTTTATCCTTTTCTCTTAAGAGAAAAAAGTTGGTCGTCAATTAAAGTTTGCTGCATGTTGTCTAAACACAGAGAGCTGGATCTTCAACTGCCTTTATATCAGCACAATTCCATCTAGGATCTTGCTCATTATTTAAAGCAAGGGTGAGGTTTCTGTTGCATCCATCGTCTATCACAGCCCATCTGGCTCTGAGCCTATTCCCTGCCTTCTCATGTAGGTGGGAGCAGGCTGTGGCTCAAGTAATTGCTCTATCAGCTTGTTTTCTGCCACCCTCTTTCCCAGGGACCTACTTCTCCTCCTCTGTCATGCGGCTCTAAGCACATCCAGCGCATGACCAGACACGGTTGAACCCTGTTATTGGACAGGTACACTCAGTTGGGTGACAGGGCACACCTGCCTGGTAGCAAGTCCATCTTTTGACCCTAGGATCTGTCACATGCCCAGGAAGCAAGCCTCTGCTTTTGCACGTGGCAAGGACAGCATGTTGGGCATGAGTGGGCTGTAAGGTGACAGGAAGGGCTCTGGGCACTCCTAGCAGTGGCTCCATAATGTGTTGCATCACTTGTTCTGTCAGGAGGTCTCCCAGCTTGCTTTAAATGCCTGCTGCTCTATGAAGCAAAGGCTACAGTGTGTTTTATGTGCAGGTGGTTATCTAACGAACATGCTCTCTCACTTTTTCATTAAAATATGTTCCTATTTTTAAAGGTACATAAAGGTGATACTCTTAAGAAGAAGAAAGAACAGAAGGAGAGGTGAGCTGTTTTGAACACGGTTGAAATTAACTTGCTTTTGTATAGATTCCCCAGTGCATCTCCCCTATGTGACTGTACCAGAAGTCATGCACATCACAGTGGAATGAATTTCTCCAACTGCAGAACTCCTCAAAAATCAGTGACATTGCTCTCTAGCAGTTTCAGAGGCTTTAGTTACACAGCTTAACTGAAAATATGTCAGTTCTGCCCCAACATGTCTTAACACTGCAGCTGGAAGCGAGATGGATGAAAATGCCTGTGTGCTGACCCACCACTTACTCAAAGCACTTGCGCTAAGAAATAATTTCTGCAAAACACTAACTACAGTATGCAGAGGTTTGAAAGTGAGCTGACGTTGTTGATCCCAGTGTAGCAGGTTCACTCTGTACTCTATCTTCCTTCTCTATCCAAAAATCTTTGCGTATTTAAACATGTAAGAATGTAATCATGCTGTAGTATGCTGCAAATTTTGAATGTCTATGAAGGTAAAACGTTCTGGAGTCATTACTTGCTATGATTTGATACTCCATAAATACCAATCACTGACTGCATAAATAGGTGACGTTTTTCACCATATTAAGTGTTTTTATGTGTTTCTGCTTTTCTCTTAATAATTGTTTTTCCTCTTCCTGTTTCAGGAAGGCCAAAAGGAAGAAATCAGTGCCTAACATTTGGCCTGCAGGACAAGTCGGAAAATTCAGGGATGGGACCTTGATTCTGCAAAGCCGTGACATAAAGAAAATCAAATCATCCAAAGTTAGGAAATGAACTTAATGATAAGAGTGAAGTGCATAATATGCATAAGATAGAATTCACATTGCTACCAACACAGACTTATGGGTCCTCTTGCCTTCCCACGACATCTTAATTTTTTTAATCTTATTTGTTGTTGCAGGATTTTCTATGTTCCATTCTGCCTTGTAACAATTATGAGAATTTACCATTTTATAAATAAAATTAAGAGTTTTACGAAGAAAGTTATACAGGATATTTTTATGAGTCAATACATAGTAAACATTTTCACTTTCTAGAATCAACTTATTGACTGGAAGTATTCATTTAATCCATTAACTAATGGATTAAAATATATATATCTCTTCACTTTCATATGGCAGGAATATGGAAAAAGCAACACCTTACTCATTCTGAACCTGACATAGGTGTTCTGCAAACATGATTGAATGTAAATCTGTGTCTGTATCTTTATGGGTTGTTAGTGAATAGCAGAACTGCACAAGAGTTTTGCTGTCCAGCAAAACCTCATAAGGTTTCAAAAATCCTGCTTTGGAATGAAAATAATACTTTTCTGAAGCTTTATCCCAGGTAAGAGTTGCACACTCTTGACTTGCATATCTCTGCAGAGGTCTCCAAATAAGCAGTTTCAAATAATGGTTTGTTGGCTTGTATGGTTTGTTTTTAAAAACAAAACCATTTAAAACTGAGCTAAAAGAGGCACAGACCATCAATAGCTGCTGGTTGTTCGTGGTTAACTTGTATTTGTCTTGATCAGTGTTCCCATGCTGCTAAGGCTTTTCTATGAAATCTTTTTCAAAACTGGTTTTGTTGCTATTTGGATTTCAGCAATTTGGTGTTTCTGGAAGAACAGTTTTTGTTTTCTGTAGCTAAATATTATTTTTTCTTCCTAAGGTTGTGTATCTTTTTGAACTGGCAGTGATTAGTAACCGTCCAAAATGAAAGAAACTTCTCTATTTTAGGAGGAGGCAAAAATAAGGTTAACTTAAATGAGGAAAATGTTCATGCTGTATTGTTTATATGTAAGGAGATCTGGAGCTTGTTGGAACAGCTCTGGTAGTGAAGGAGCTTTATATGAGAAGGAAAACAGCCCGTACTACAGCAGCTTTCGTGTGTACTGGTACCCCTGTGGGCTGGGAGCCTGAGCAAGGTGGTCTCCAACCCTGAGTGAGCAGCCAGGTCTGTGTCAGCTTGCAGCCAGCAAACAGAACAGCAGCACCAGAGGCTGCCCCCCATCACAGGATGGGAAAGTGTTCTGAGGTAGGGAGAGCCACAGAAAGGGATGCTTTCTGGCACGTTCCTTCTCCCACATCTTCCTTACTGAAGGTCCTGGAGAAGTGTTCTACCACCACAGAGAGGACTAAAAGGTGTGAGAGAGCCTGGAAGGATGAAGAGGCAGGTAAAAAGCAGAAGGGAGTGTTTCTGGAGCCATGTGGGAAGAGGAGGGGTGTGCAGAGTTGGGTTGCTAAATGTTGTTATCCCATTTCATAATTGCATAATTTGATTTCTTGTTACTCAGTATTGGTTGCAGATTCAAACTGGAATTAACAATCCTATCTGGTTAGAGACTTAATGTCTTATTTGACATTACAGAAATGTCAAATCACAATGGCATGTGAAGGTGTAATCATTAAGAATAATTGAGTACAGATCATCAAGACTTGTTGAGGCAACAGATGGGCCTTGGATGTTGTGAGGTAACCTGTATTTTTTAATTCCTGGTTAATCCTGGAGTTTAGTTTTCACTGCTTGCTTCTTGATAAAGTTTCGTTCAGCTGTTTGCCTATAATACATTGTGGGACTTTATGTCCTCAATCAGCTTTTATAAGTTAATGGGCTTAATTTCCACCTCCACAGCTCCCAAAAGTTGTTTGGGAGTGAAACTTAGTCTGAATGGAGTGTCTAATTTTGTAGTCCTGGACTCAAGCTTGTGAGGTCTCTAAAGAAGAGTTGAAAAATCAGTTCTTAAAAAGCTGAAAGCTGAAAAGTCAAGTAGACAGTGGAACATGAAACCGTTGGGGAGAAGAAAATGAAAGTTTATTCAAAGTTTTGCTACTTCACGCTCGTTTAATGTTGGTATGTATGTATGTATTATGAAAGGTTTGTTACATGTTTATAGGTTGCTTATTTAAATCAAGTCTCCAAGGTGATTTGAGCTGGCCATGCTACATTCTTGTAGGATGTTCCTGGGTAAACATGGGTACTTTCGGTCCCATTTTGTTACGAGATGCATCAACCACATTTGGCAAACAGAACTGCTGAGAGCCTGTTCCACAGCAGTGTTTTTCTGGGCTGGTGTATGTTGGTAATCAGCAGAGTATGTAAGTGTAAGCTGTGTTGGCTTTGGAGCATGTGCTGCTACACAAATGCCAATGTGGACTGCATAAGTGATTGATGATGGGAAAGGGAGGACAGGGCACATCTTATTGCATACAGAAATGAAGCATAAAGGAAGAACACAAGGATTTTTCCTTATCTGCTCTCTCTTGCATGCCTTTTCCTGTGACAGTTATCTTTATTCCCTACTTCCCCATATGCTAAAGCCACTGTGATTATCTTTTCTCCTAGTCAAACTCTTTGCCACAAAGGAGTTTATGCCAAGTTGTTGTCTTTTGCAGGAGAAAAAAGAAGGGGTATGATAGGTGGTGTCTCCAAACTTGTCAGTAGTTACTCTTGATTGTTTTGGCTGGATTCCTTTTTCTTACCTTGGCATTGCTGTCATTGTGTCATTCTGCTTTATTAGCAGACGTCTGTGAAGGTTGTGTGGCTTCAATGAGTGCCTTTTTGCAGGGGCTGTGTGTTGCCTCTGTGGCATTGCTCAGTCTCTCAGTGCTTGATAGAGGTCTGCAGCTCCAAGATGACAAGTCATTTTAAACTGTCTCACAAAGTTTTTGTCTCCCCTGGCCTGACAGACTTTCTGACTTTTACAAAGTCTGACTTTTACACTCACTCTGCTTACTCCAGTGTCAGAAATTTCTGGAGATTGGGAAATCACCTGAAGTGATTTAAGGTGGGTTGCAGCTAAAAAACAGGTCCCCAGATGTTCTATTACCAACATGAGCGAAAGCTAACAGAGTGGTACTGAGAGAAGTGTTTTGTGCCACTGAATCCAGGGTATGTCTGAAGGTGAGGCACAGATGGTTGCTCTAGGGAGGATTCTTGGGTTTCTCCAGCTACTGGATTATTCTTGACTGTGACAACAAAGCAGGTTTCAATGGTCAGAGTTAGGCATGCATCCCGCATGAATGCCTCATCTACATAATTGGATAATATTTTTTTATAATAATCTGGAATAATAAATATGGTACTGATGCTGAATTTGTTGGCAATGTTATTAGAATTTATTTAGAAACTGTAAAACAGCATAAACTTATATGTCAGGCTTTCCAAAAGGGTAATAATAATAATAATAATACACAAAGTTTTAGTTGGACCAAAAGACAAAAAGCAGTTTGTTTCTAATTCAAAAAATACAAACATTTGCTACAGGTACAAAATTATAAAAAGTTTGTATTTTCCTCTTGATCTGGTGACAGACACATATAGCAGAGATGTATATTTCACCAGCTCCAAATTAATATAAGCTATGGGAAATGACAGTAAAGAAAAAAAAGTTGTAGTTAAGAAGAAAACACAGAAACAACTTCTTGTCTTTCATTTAACCAGAAGTGAACACCATTATCTTATTCCTTTTGCACTTTTTTGGTTGCCAACATTTAAATTAGTGTTATTCATGCTTCATATAACAATCAGAAATAACAGCAGGTTTACCTCATGCATTTAATTTTAATATTCATCACATAATGTCTTCTCACCATGCTACCTAGAAAGGTTAGTGTTTTTATTGACAACATTTAAGGGAGGTGGAGGATGAAGGAATGCAATCAGGATCTAGGAATATTTCTATCTACTGCTTCACAAGAAAATGTTAGAAATGCTCCAATTAGCATAAAAAATAACTTTGTAATTAATTCTGCTTGGAACTGTTTGCAATAACAAATGTAACAAAATGGTCATTTAACAGAAGGGGGAAGATGCTGCTGTGTGTCTCTGTCAGTGGAACACAGGTCAGTCTCCTGTATTGTGCAAAGATGCAGGAGCCCCACACATCCAGTCTCTGAGGTTTGCATATGGGCTCCTGCACCTGAGAAGACCAAGTGTGCCTTACTTACGGTGGGTTTGTGCTTCAGGCCGCCGCTCCACCTGGCTGTGTATGTGCAGTGTTCAGTAGAGCTGGGCAGAGGAATCACCAGAAATGTTGTCAGTAAAAACTAGAAACAGCTCACTTTTTTATTTAAAAAGAAAAAAAAGACTCCATCTTTGCCTGGTAATTTTCAGTGACAAGTGCCCTTTACATTTGCAACATGGTTGATTTGAAACTATAATCTCCCTTACAAAGTTGGTCCAGCTAAGATGCTTGGTGTTTTCCTATTATCTTGCCTGGTTCAAAGTTGAATTCTTGATTTTGCTATTTAAGCAGAACGCTGCAAAGCTAGTAAGGTCTGAGATAAGGTCTAATAACTTTCCTAACTCGTCTTTCTGTTTGTGAGCAAAGGATGTACTAGATGCACTAGAAAGCTGCTGTTACCAGGTTCTGGTATTTTGCATCCCTTTTGACAGGAGTGGGTGATCTGAATGGTTGTCCAAAAATGCATTACCTCTTGTTGGCAGCTGCAAACATGGTGTTTTGCATACAGTGGTAGTGGCAGCTTAGCCTTGACCTCATCTCTCTTACCTTGTTTAAGAAATATTATCATGTAAGAAAGAAAAAAAAGCTGCATCTCACATTTCTTCTTGCTCTAGAGCAACTTGAAAACCAGAGTATTAAGTGCTCTCTGTTATCTTTGCTAACTACGTTTTGAGAAAAAAAAAAATTAGAACCCAACTTGCACAGCACTACCACAGAACTCTATCACCAGCCAAGAACAAACTACAGCAATACACTATCATGGCATTATTTACAACATGATGGAACATTATGCATATAATAAATTACATTTAATACTTTTCCTCTAAAACTCTGAGATATGTAAGCTCATGCTTATTTATTTTGTTCAGTCCAATATATTTTTCTCTATGTATCTTAAGTGCATAGGCAAGTATAGGAGGTGACAGTGCTGTCTGCCTATCTTTTCTATGTTTTTAGAAGCCAAATTGCTTTCCAAATTCAAGATACATCACAGTATGCTACTGTCCTCACTGACATACAGATTTATTTTATAGCACACACCTTTTCACAGCGGAAGGAGCAAGGGATTGTCAGCTAGGTCTGTGCTTATATTGACACTAAGTCTTAGTAAGAGATCTTCTTGTGAGCTCTTTTTGAGTTGATGAGGGAAAAGAAGGGAGCCAAAATTGTGTAGCATTGCATGCCTTGGGAAGTCTGACAATGCTCCTGGTGGCACATTACTTTTGTTTGTTCCCACTGAAGTTGGCAGAAATTTGCAGATGAAAGAGCCAGGAGGAAGGTTCACAAAGGCTAAGGTTGGGGTTCATAGGGGTACGTGAAAACTGAGAGTCCTTTGTTGCTCTGCGGAACAGAAAGTTTGCCTGCTGTATTTATTTTGCAGCTGTTCAGACCTTCCAAATTGGGGTATGCAGAAGTCAGGCTTTGTTATGTTTGTTAGTGGAGGGCTTGTTTGTGTTTTGGTGGGTTTTTTTAAACATTAAATCAATTTACAGCTACCTTGTGTGGGCTCTGTACTACAGTGGATGGGATTCATCCCAGTGCAAAAGGCTTTGCTCTCCTGCTTATAAAGGAGCAGCCTGACCTCTAGGAGCCAAAGAGTTCCAATGACAGGCAGCTTCGTGTGAGTCTAGGTGCCAGAGGAGCTTGGAGTTCCAGAGAACTGCAGAAATTCTCTGAGGAATGAAAAGGAAGCAAGAGCATCCAAACCGGTCCCCTTGGATGTCTGTGCTGCCCTTCAGCCCTCTGGGTTCTCCCTGACAGTCAGCAGCACAGTTCCTGCGAGGACTAAAAGATGAGTCCCTCCTAAAGAAAGGATTTAGAGGAAACAAAACTGGCACAAGAGATACTTTAGATGAAGAATGTGCAAACTGGCTGGGTTTGTAATGAGATGGACCTTGGGGAAGTTACCTGCAGAGAAAGAAACTACCTCCAGCCAGAGCAGAGCAACGGGAGTGTCCCACTTCTCCCCAGACGATGCTGTTCTGCAAAGGGAAAATTGTGTCCTGCTTGTGTTCACATGGCCACTGCCATCCAGATGCTCTGCATAAATAGTCATGTGTGGAATAATTAGCTTCCTAGAGTAATTTTAACTACATAAGCATTATTTCTGTTAATCGAACTATGAGAATGTATCCAGCTGAAGTCACAAAGTACACTCTATGAGGGTAATTGGTTTATTGTTAGAGGCCACGCCAAGCATAAGTCCTTGAATGTGTACACAACCAACACACGCAAACACTTGGTTTAGTTTTTGACCTAGGGTAAATTAGTCTTACTAATGCAGGTAGCCTACTGTAACTGTGTTCCTTTGATTTTATTTGCATTTTCTCTAGGTTAAAAGGAGACTATAATGTACCCTATTTTTATGATGTTAGAATATATAGAGGGTAAAAAACAAGCTTCTCTACTACTCTGAAGCATGTTCATACCTATTGTCCATATTTTCATTACAAATTAATAACCTGTGTCACTCAATGTGTTCTCCTGAAGGTATGATACACCAGGAGCCGATACCAAAACAACTATGAAAACCAAAACCAGGTTCTGCAAACACTTATAAAACCCATTCAGAATTAATTTTAAACATCTAGCAGTAGTTGAAGATTGGAAAGATGTAAATTCATTTGAATTTCCTTCACAGAGTTTGGGAGTAAAGATAAAGGTTCAGTCCCAAAACAAACAATGCCCTGTTGTTTTTAATACAAGTGAAAGTGGAGTGCCTTCCATATTAAAATTATCACAGGATGTTTCCCAATATAAAAAACTATGTGCAATTTATGTACAATATTCCCATACACTACTCTGACTGGCAATACTCAAAGCCAATGCTATGATTACAGCTGTTAGGTTCATAGAAGAGCACGCTCAAGAGGAAATTTGGGGTCTGGTAGCATTCTAGCTGAGGTAGGTTAAAACAGACCTGCTAATTAGAAAATCTTGCATGA
Organism: Sclerurus mexicanus; assembly: GCA_013396755.1. Classification (NCBI taxonomy): domain Eukaryota; kingdom Metazoa; phylum Chordata; class Aves; order Passeriformes; family Furnariidae; genus Sclerurus; species Sclerurus mexicanus. The sequence continues at coordinate 1,183,654 of VWZF01005269.1, read as the reverse complement.
GTTCATACGGTATTGAATGAAACCGAAGATTATAACACAGTTGGTCTCTCATATTCTTTACAAAACCAAGATGAGCATAGCACAGTTATTCCATTGTCTACAAGTTTACTAATACAATCCATTCCAGACTTTGAAGTACTGTTGCTTTCTCACTTAAAAGCATATGTTATTTTTTCCATCGTTGGTTTTATTTCTTATTTCAGTCTTGATGTTGCTGAAGGTGCCCTGCTGTTCTGCAGGAGAGACTGGCTACAGGGTGCTTGCTTAGTTACAGGCGGCAGGATGGCAGACTGCTTTTTGTCTGTGCAATAGCCCAGGACTATTCTGTTCTAGGCTACTTTTCCCTCCCCACAACGGCTGTGGGGTGGGATGACCCTGTGCTCAGCCACAAGGAAGCCGTACCCATCGCTCAGCACTACCTGAGGGATGTGCTCCAGACAGGGACCAGAAGTGGACCTGCAGCAGGATGTCTGGGGGCTGGCAGGCTGCCCAAAGGCAGGCCTGGGCTGTTTGTCCTGTGGCTGTGCTTTAATGCAAGGCAGTAAGCTGGATTTTGGTTAGAATATTTGTTTTCAGGTTTAATAAATACATGCCTGATAACAATATGTGTGTGCGTATATGTATGCTTGAAGAGGAAGATTTACATAAGCAGCAGGATTTAGAAAAAGGAAATAGTACATTGATGGGATTTAAGAGTTTATGCTTTTCTTTTTTGATAGCACCACACTTACATAGGATTACAGTGACAAGAGTCTAAGATGTCATGGGCTCACCCAGCCTGCTGCGTCTTGTCCTCACGCATTGCTGCTATACACACACACACACACACACTTGCATATGTTAACTGAGTTCAGAGAAAAAGAAGCACACAGGCAAATCAATGTGTTTTCTGACAACTGCAGGCAGGTGACAGTGCCATGGCTGTGGGAAAAGTTCACTGTCTCCAGTTGTCACAGACTCCAGTTGTCATGGGCAGCACCTGAAATGGCTGCTTGTTTTCATGGGAGATGCCAGGCACAGGTAAGTCTTGCAAAAGATTTATGTCCCAATCCAGAAAAATTCTTAGGGACAGGTTTTGCATTAATGCTATGAATCTCTCTCAAGTGCTTCATTAGGATCAAGACATTAATTAGCTCACAGTAATCTAATAGAAAATTAAGGCTTCTGATCTCAAAGCTACACTGGAACTACAGCTGCCTAGGGCTTATCAGGATCAAGGCTGGAAAGCAGCATTTCTCAACACAGGAGATGTTGTATGTGCCATTTAAATAAATCTCTTATCATTTCAGTTGAAAGGAATCTCCCCTGCACTGCTTTTTCAAGAGTTGTGCTGGTAACCACAGTCAGGTCTTCTGGACTTGATAGTCTCCACAGTCACACGTAAATAACAAACACTAAAATATATCAAGGTTTTTTTCCACTCTATTTTTTGTATCTGATTCTGCATGTATCATGGTGCTAACTAAGATGAGCGCAACTATTTCATGGCAGTGTTTGGAAAACAGTCTTGTTCTTCTTGCAGGTAACAAGGTAAGTTCTGCCACAGACTTCTGGAGGGGCATTATCCCATAGCTTACTGCAGTCTGGATCCAGAAGGAATAACTAATGGTCATTGGAGCCCCTGAATGTAATTGACAACCAGGAATTCTTGAGCATACAGGCTCCACTTCAGCTGTCAAAACATATGCTTTCTTGATGTAAGGACATCAGGTGGCAAGGGAATCCAGTTCACCTACTGGTAAATTGCTCCAACATCCATTGTCCGTCATCTTACCCATTTTTATTGGCACCCCTAATATTTAAGCACAAATCCAGCCATGAGAAAGAAAATACACTCATTTAACCTTTTTCGTGTGTTTGCATGTGTGTGCATGAGTGTACATATGTATGCAATGCATTGTAGATATGTTCAGATACCCATCTGCAGTTGAGTGCCAGTCAGTGGATGTGCTTGCTATAGCTGTTAAATTAAAAAAGGGAGTGGTCTTGCTGTAACCAGTCAATTATTTGGTGAGCAACATGCCGCACAGTGTTTTAAGTCAGGGAAGAGAATGCTTTTTTACTGACTTACTGAAAGTGCCAAAACACACTGAGAAAGCTTAGAGAATCCAACACAGTGTCAGGCAGGTGCTTCATTAGTTGTTGGGCAGCTTGGGCTGTTTTACACATTGTGGCACCTCCAGTCCTGTGTGCAGGGTCACCTGCACAAAGGAAAAATAGAAAAAAGAATGTAGATTCAAACTGGGATGTCCTCAGCAGAGAGCATTTGTGAAGGCAAAGTGCAGGTAAATGACAGGGGAAGGGCTGTGGGACTTCAGGGCCAAGTTTAAATCAAGAATATTAATGGAGACGATATTGAGTCCCTGAAATAAACAAGTGTCCTTCCCCCTTCCCTCCTGAAAACTTTGGGACTTAGAAGCCAGGTGTCTGTATCTTTTCCCAAATCTAGCCGCCAGTTGTAGGTCTCCAGCAGTACTGCTTGCTAGACACAAAGTAGATGTGTGAGGGACCTCAAGTGCTTCAGGACAGAGATCACACAAAGGAGCCCGTGTACTAAATATAAGAAAATCCTTTTATCTTTTCTGTCCTGGCAGGACAAAGCACAGGACATTTTAGTACTCCTATTACTTGACATATCTACAAAATCTGAGTTTTCACACAGAAGAACCAGAGCACCATTCAACAGCAAACAAAACTTAATTTCAGAGTTTTCCCCTGCCCCCTCGTTGGCCATGCTCTGCCTTAACTCCGTTGTGGTAAGGAAATGTAAGCCAGGTGCTTAAAGCATGTAGAGGCTAAAACTGAAGGTAGGTTGCGAGTAAAAGTCTGTGTTGAATATAGCATTGAGGTACCTAAAGAAGTGTCCATGTAATCCACATTGGTGCATCAAATAAAATAAAACTGAGAAACCTTTTTGAAAGATTTGGATGCCACCAATAAGAAGTGCTGAAAGTTCATATACTAATAAGGTCATGTGAGGTTTCTGATTTCAGTTTCTGTGTTTTAAATTATGAGTGTTCCGTCCTGGCTGCATTGGTCCTGCCTGACCTAAACTGACCTCCTTCAGTCTTCGGGCTCCTGGATGTTTTCCTATGTTCTCCCTTATAGCACATCCTGTTTCTAGCCATATGCAGTGGTCTTAAAGTAAAAATGCATTATATTTAAAGACAGTTCCTCCAAGAGGAAAACCTCTTGTAAACAGAGAGCAGGAATGATGTGCTGACTGGTTCTTCTCTGTTGTACTAATTCTCTGACCTATGTTGCCTTTGCTCTCCTTACCACTGTGCTGCTCGTATTTCAGTACTTTGCCAATGTTAATTATCTCCAAAGATAAGATCTAAGAGGAATTAGGATACACATGTTTTTTAGTCAAACTGGCAGAGGACACCTTACTGACACTGCTTTCCAATTGGAGCATTGCAGGAAAATAAGAGCAGGAGTTAGCAGAGTAGCGTGGAGGTACTTTTACTTGGTTTTATAGCATTACTCCTCACACTGGTCAGGCAAGGCAGGCAGGTCAAATGCAGTCCAGAAAGTGTTAGTAGCCTAGGTGTAAGTCTGAGAAGGGAAGAGCCCTGATCCATACCTATAGATGGTGTTATCAGCTCCAGCAGCTGACATGCTGGCAGCATACTTTCTTCTTTAGGTGAAAGGGGCAAGTGAGACTGGACTGCAGAAGACTTACCTGGACATTTCGATTGAGGCTCAATGCAGGCATGAAGACACCCTCGATGTTTTCAAATGCTGGAGGCCCTTGCTGCTGCCCATTTATGTAAAAGATCAGGTTGTGCTTGTTCAGATCCAGGAGAACACCAACGGTAGCACCTTTAGAAACTCCTCCTTCAGTCCTAAGGTACAAAGGGAACACACTGTTGGTGAAGACAGAGCTGCTGCTCTCTCTAGGACAGGACTTACTAAGCAAAGGGAGAGTGGGGCAGCACAGTGAAATGATTATCTCTGTGGCATTTGGCAATGACTGATCACACCTTTATTTGAAGCATATGTACCACATTCATGGGAACTTAATGGGTGGATCCTGAAGAGAAATTAGATCTATGTCTCCTCAAACTGCAGTTTAAGAGCTGAAAATGGGGTCCAGAGCTAACGGGTCCACTCAGCTAATGAGATATGGGGAGGTGAGCCAGTGGGAACAGTAGTCCTGGAGACACAGCACTTCAGAGTACCCCTGTTATGGTGAAGTGACGCACAGCAGGAAACGAAAAGCAGGAAGCTGATTTCCTAGATGTTCATTTCTAATCATTATGCCTGCTAACAGCTTGAGCCTCAGATTTCAACTCCTCCCCTTGGCATGCTCCAAGTGGACCCAGATTTACAGAGTCCAGGGAGCCAGCACAGTTACAACAGTAGTTTTGGGGAGGAAGGGAAAGTGGGGATGGTTACAGATAAGGGTAGCTCCTGCACAGGCAAAGTGCTCAGCTATCAGACTATTTCAAGTGGGAAAGCTGAGAGCTGTTTCAAGTGTGTAGGCATGGTTATTAATGCCAGTGATAATTGGTTATGTCAGGAGCAGCTGCTGAGAGCTACTGTAGTATCAGAGCTTGCCAGGACAGACTCAGCCAGCCATTACATGCTTGAGTGATTTGACATTAATGCACTTTGACTTGGGGGTTAGTCAAACCCAATATTACTTTAAAGAGCACTGAGCAAAAATATCTACTAGATATGCAGATTGGCCACAGGCACTGCTATTCTGCTAATATCATGGGGCTCTGCGATGGATTTACAGCCTGACACAATTTGTTCAGGGTAAATCAGATTTCAAATAATTTGCAGTAGGAAAGGAAGCAGCTGTCTTTTGTCCCATGCACTCGCCTCAGGCACAGAATATTCACAAGATTAATACTATTTTAACATAAAATTTATCACAATAGGTAGGCAAAACATTAAAAAAACCTGGTGGTGGTAGGGATCAGAATATGATTAGGAAGAATTTAGTGCAGCATAAGAAATTTTCCTCTTGTCCACTAGGTGTCATAAACTGTATTCCCTTAGACTGAATGCAGCATGTGGCATTTCCTCTGAAGGTAGAGTATAGAATATTGTTCTGACTTCTCCAATTAAAGCTCTTCAGATAATAATAGTATAGCTACAAATTACGGATTGACTCTAAGAGCTCTTGGATTTCAAACATCACCATTCTGAGGTTCCTTTGATTAGCTTTTTGGTCCTATAAGCATTAATAGGTTTTTCTTCAAGCTCTGCTCCAAAACCACAAAGTAAATTTTCCATCAAAAGTTAAGATGCTTACCTATTCTCAGTATCTAGACTGTTTTTATTAAAAACGCTCAATCATAAGCCTCATTACGAGATTGTGGGAAGCAACAATACTATGATCTGGAGCTATTTACAAATAGATTACATTTTTTTTTTGTCTGTTTAGGAACAGCTTTGATTGTAGGGCAACACATTTTATATCCTGCTTGAAATAGGTTTTATGACATCTTTTTAAATGACATTGATTCTCTTAGGGAAACAGAAACAGCAACTTTGCCTTTTAGATATTCTTATGTTCTTTCCTGGTAAGCTAATCTGTTTCTTGTGAGCTAATTAGCTACGTGCTGCACAATGACATTGAGTGACCCTTCTGCAGCCCCTGGGGACAGCCCCACTGGAGAGGAGATAGATGCTGCCTGCAGATTCCAGCCAAGGCAAGGACAGGACCCAGCTGAAGCCCCTCTAGGAGCAATAAGGACATGGGAGCAGAGCAGAAGGATGGGGACCTTGTCCATTCCTTGCTGCCCCAAATCTTGCAGGAATTCAGCAGGTAGATTGCCCCATTCCTCGGCTGCTGTGTCTCCACAGTGAGAATGGCTCTGGCAGGACTAAGCAGGGGCAGAGGCAAGCAGGAGCTCTTCGTCCTGCTGCTGCTACCAGGGAGGATCAACCTTTTCTGAGGCTGAACAGCTGCTCTTACTGAGCACCCCACACTTTCCTTGGGAACACTGCTTTGAGGACTCTAGTGTTTTTTGAACTACCTTCATAGTCACTTTCTTTAGGCAGAGAGGTGGGAGAGTCAAGTTTCACAAGCAAACTTACGCAAGGCATTTCATCAGTTCTCTGTCATTTAGACAGGATTACAGATAATGTTCTAATAAATGCCTTTGTTGTGATAAAAGAAGCCAGCTAGCTCAAGAGACTCCAAAGTGATGTTGTTCTCTCCTGGTACAGTTGCGTGGCAGCTTGTAAAAAAGCTGCTGCTTTACTGTAATGCATTTTTAAGCTACTTAATCACAGTTATACCATAGGCCTCCAGTAACCTACAGGCCATGTAAAAGCAAAATAGAATGTTTTTATTACAATATTTCTTCAATAAATACATAACATTCATTAAATGATAATCAAATTCTGGAGATACACACCATTCATCTGTTATTTCAAGTAAATCTCACTTGTCCTGCGAATTTTGATTTCTGTATGCAACAATACATCAGTAAGTGCAGAAGTGCTGTTCAGAAGCTTGGAAGGTTGGCGTACAGAAAGGGGAATTTGGCTACCATGAAAAATGCCATTGCCTGTGACAAGGGAGGTTGTTATTCCAAAATACATTCAGTAACAGCTCGGACAATGTGCCAAATAGGACTGCATGAATTGGCTTGAGGAATTAAGAAGAGTAGTTTCACTATTATTGAAAAATAAATCTTAACAATTTATGAAGACTTTAATAAACTGAATACTTAGTTTAACTCTCTGTTCACGACATTTTAATCACTAGCTTTACAACAACTTAACAACTTTACCATGTCTGTTATCAGTGACAGTATTGCTCAGTCAACTCTTGCATGATGAAACAAAAATGATCTTGAGGTCTCTGAAGTCAGAGAAAAAACTCTACTGATTGCAAAGGGCTTTAAGACTAAAATGCAATTAAGTCTAGAGTTTTACTTCCCATTGTCTTTCAGTGTGAAATATTCCAGTGTTACTTCCGTCCCTTTCTTTACATAAACGCGTAGAGGCTGCAGTATCACCTGTAGCACCTGGCACTCCCACTCTTGGGAACTTTGACAAGGAATGGATCTATTGGTATGAATGCCAGTGTCTCTTGTTAATGGGCATAGAGCATCTCTCATAGCATAGTTTGTTTGAAAGGGACTTCTAAAGGTCATCTAGTCTAAGCCCCTCTGCACTGAGCAGGGACATCTTCAGCTAGGCCAGGTTGCTCAGAGCCCCATCCAATTTGACCTTAAATGTTTCCTAGGATGGGGCATCCACTACCTCTCTGGGCAACCTGTTCCAGTGTTTCACCACCCTCACTGTAAAAAATGTCTTCCTTATATCTAATCTGAATTTGCCCTCTTTTAGTTTAAAACTATTACCCCTTGTCCTATCACAACAGGCCCTGTTAAAAAGTCTGTCCCCGTCTTTCTTATAAGCCCCTTTTTGAGTATTGAAAGACCACAATAAGGTCTCCCTGGAGCCTTCTCTTCTGCAGGCTGAACAACCCCATCTCTCAGCCTTTCTTCAGAGGAGAGGTGTTCCATTTGTCTGATAATTTTTGTGGACCCACTCCAGCAGGTCCATGTCTTTCCTGTGCTGAGGATTCCAAAGCTGGATGCAGTTCTCCAGGTGAGGTCTCATAAGAGTAGAGGGGGAGAATCACTTCCCTCAACCTGCTGGCCATGGTATTTTTTAATGCAGCCCAGGATACAGTTGACCTTCTGGGCTGCAAATGCACAATGACAGGTCATGTCCAGCCTCTCATTCACCAGCACTCCCAAGTCCTTCTTGACAGGGCTGCCTCAATCCCTTCATCCTCCACACTTCCTTGACATAGATATAGGACTCTGCACTTGGCTTTGTTGAAGCTCGTGAGTTTCCCGTGGGGTTTCCCCTTCTCGAACTTGTCTGTGGTCTCTCTGGATGGCATCTTGTCCCTCAGGTGTGTCAACCACAACATTGAGCTTGGTGTCTTCTGCAAGCTTGCTGATGGTGCACTCAATCCCATTGTCTATGGCATTGATGAAGACATTAAATATAACTGGTCCCAATATGGACCCCTGAGGGACACCACTTGTCACCAGTCTCCATCTGAACATGTAGCTGTTCACCACTATCCTCTGAATGTGACCATGCAACCAATTCCTTATCCACCGAACAGTTCATCCATCAAATCCATGTCTCCAGTTTAAAGAGAAGGATGTTGTGGGGGCCCATGTAAAAGGCCTTACAGAAGTTCAGGCAGTCATTACCCAGATCTCTTCCCTTGTCCACTGCTGTAGTTGCTCCATCACAATAGGCCACTAAGTTGGTCAGGCAGAACGTGCCCTTGGTGAAGCCATGCTGAATGTCTCAAATCACCTCCTTGTTCTCCATGTGCCTTAGCATAGCTTCTAAGAGGATCTGTTCCATGATTTTCCCAAGCACAGATTTCCAGGAACAGCAAGACTAAAAGATACCTCCCAGTGCTATATCTTTGCCCTAAAATGTTTTCTTAACCACTTTCTTTGATCTATTCTCAAAGGTTCCCTCTGTTTTTCACAGAATCACAGAATATGCTGAGTTGGAAGGGACCCACAAGGATCATCGAGTCCAACTCTTAGGCGTGCACAGGACCAACCCCAAGAGTCATACCATGTGCCTGCTAGTATTGTCCAAATGCTTCTTGAATTCAAACAGGCTTGAGGCTGTGACTGCTTCCCTGGGGAGCCTGTTCTAGTGTCCATCCACCCTCTGGGTGAAGAACCTTTTTCTAATATTCAATCTAAACCTCCTCTAACACACATTCAGGCCATTCCCTTGGGTCCTGTCGCTGGTCATCACAGAGAAGAGATTGGTGCCTGCTCGTCCTCTTCCTCTCACAAGGAAGTTGCAGACTGCACTGAGGTCTCCCCTCAGTCTCCTCTTCTCCAGGCTGAACAGACCAAGTCACCTCAGCCACTACCCATACAGTTTCCCCTCAAGGCCCTTCATCATCTTTGTTGCTCTCCTCTCTAACAGTTTAATATCTTTCTTGTGTTGCGGTGCCCAAAACTGCACACAGTATCCAAGGTGAGGCTGCCCCAGTGCAGAGCAGAGCAGGACAATCCCCTCCCTCAACTGGCTGGTGATGCTTTGCCTGATGCCACCCAGGACCCGGTTGGCCCTCCTGGCTGCCAGGGCACTGCTGACTCATATTCAACTGGCCATCGACCAGGATTCCCAGGTCCCTTTCCATGGCACTACTTTCCAGCATCTCAGTCTCATTCTCAGTCTGTATGTACATCCAAGGTTGCCCCATCCCAGGTGCAGAATCTGGCCTTTCCTTTGTGGAATTTCACATAGTTGGTGATTGTCCAGTCCTCTAATTTGTCTTGGTCTCTCTGCAGGGACTCCCTGCCTTTGAGGGAGTCAAGAGCTCCTCCCAGTTTTGGGTCATCTGCAAACTTGCTTAGTATCCCTTCCAGTCCTGCAGCCAAGTCATTTATGAAGACGTTGAAGAGCACAGGGCCTGAGACGGAGCCCTGTGGAACCCCACTAGTGACAGGTCACCAGTCTGATGTCACCCCATTCACTATTACCCTCTGTGCTCAACCCCTGAGGCAATTGCTCACCCTCCACTTGATGTGTTTATCCAGGTGTTTGCTGGACATTTTGTCCAGAAGGATCCTGTGAGACAGTATTGAAAGCTGTACTGAAATCCAGTAGGATTACATCAACTGGCTTCCCTGGATCAATTAGGGGAGTAAGCTCATCATAAAGCAGGACTTTCCTTTCATGAAGCCATGCTGGCTGTGCCCAGTGACTGCATTGCCTTTCAGGTGTTTTTCATCAGAATAATCTTCTCCAGGCACTGAAGTGAGACTGACAGGCCTGTAGTTTCCAGGGTCCTCCTTCTTGTTCTTCTTGACGATCTGGACAATGTGCGCCAGCTACCAGTCAGTGGGACCATTCTGGATTCCCAAGACCTCTCAAAAACCATCAAAAGAGGCTTTGCAATGACATCAGCAGCTCTTTAAGGATTCTTGGATGAATCCCATCCGGCCCCATAAATTCATAGGGGTTCAGCTGGAGCAGTAGATCCCACACAATTACCGGGATGTACCAGGTTGTACCAGCTGTGTACAGTTGCTCACAGTTAATTTCTGGCAAGTTGAAGTTCCCCATAAGGACAAAGGCGGCTGACTTGGAATTGTCCATTTTTTTCTCAAAGAATAATTCATCTGTGTCATCATCCTGGCTAGGAGGTCTATAGATGACCAACAGTAATTCTTTTTGATAGCATTAGAGTCTTCCGTTCATGCCCCTTCCAGCATTACAAAAGTCACGTTAGTTTTTAAGGATGTAGACAGATACAATTTTGCATGCTGTGAGTGAAAGCAACAGAAAAGTCCTCTAAATGTGACATGTCCCATGAATCAGTCTTTCAAGCTCTACCTCAGGTTATCCTTGAAGCTAGTCATTTATTTATTTATTGCCCTAATTTATTCTTATGAAGATTAGAAAGCATGAAACTATTACTAAGGTGTAACTTTCACTGCAGTAACATCCAAGAAGCTAAAGGTTGACAATGAATTTCCTTTGGACTGTGATGCAGTGCTGTCATGCACATGTGTCCAGTGGGGAAAAACAACTAGGCAGCAGTATCTGTGTCCACAAGACTATTACAGCTAATGAGTTAAAAAACTGACCTAGTTGACTGTCACAGTTAAAAATATAATGCCTAGACCTAATTTCATTGAAGCGCATGTGATTTCATAAGATGACATGCCCTTTGCGAGTATACTTCACTTGAACATATATTCCATGGGTTTATCCATGCCTTGGATATGCCTTTGTGTTTTTTCAGGTAAAAACTGGGAAATTATCATCAACAGAAAGCACTTTGTTCTCCTGATTAAGCAGAATGATTGGGAATCCTAAGTGTTTCCATTGTTTGTGCTTCCTAGAAAAAAAGCTTTTGCTTAGTTTGCCAGGAGGAGAATGCTGAAGACCAAATCCATAAAATAGGTTTCTGGGACAGTAGTACACAGAATGGTTGCCAGCTTTTTTCCAGAAAACATAAGCTGTTCCACAGAGCATTAAAATTAATACAGCTTAACATTACTTCTGCCCTAAATCAAATCAAGATGTTAAAGGGACAGAGAACTTTTGGAGATATTTATTATACTGATGTTATTTTACTCCATTTTGTCTTAGGACATGATCTAAGATCTTTGGAGTCATGGGAAACAATACAATTGACTTCAGATAGCTTTTGATCCAGCTAAATGGTTCTTCCACCTGTCTGTAATGAACTGCAAAATCAAACTGTGTTTCAAACAATAATTCCCAGCAACGGCAGTGTATTTACTTAAAATAGAGATATACTGCAGAGTATAAATTACTTCAACAGGAGACATTACGACCAACCTTCGGATACAGTGCATGCTGACATGAACTTATCTCTTTAAGGAGATAACTGTATTTGAGTGTTTTCAAAATCACTGAAAAACTTTCTTTTAAAAATTTGATATAACAGAAACAACACCCGAGATAGTGACTGTGGAAGACCTGCTGGGACAGTCAGTAGAAAACTAAATTGAAATTGATTCCTGTTCTGCCACAGACCTGCTATGTATCCTTGGTCAGTTACTATATTTATATATCAATCTCCCATTGTGACAGAATATGTATATCAATACACCATTTTTCATTCTCTCTTAAGAGGACATCTCCTCAAGGGTTTCTGTTCCTGTAATACCCCGCTCACCTTCAACTAAGGCCTACGTTCTCATGGGACACAGAGAGAGAGCAGTGCAAAAGTCATGCAGCTGTGTCAACACAACACAGGGTCTGTGCTGACAGTAGTTTTCTCCACATGATCCATCGCTGGAGGTAGCCTCAGCTAGATCATATCTCCCCACTGCTCTGTTGCATGGAGAACACAGAGCCTCTGAGTGATGGGAGAAAGAGGTAACAGTGGTTTGGGGCCTTTCTGAAATCCTTCGTTGCTTAAGTTGGTTGTACTAGTTGAGATGTTTTTCAAAACTCTTTGGTACAATGGCTCAGTTGAACAAGAGCTGCCACTTAACCCTCAATGCCACATTGTTCCTTGTGTCCAGATCTCCCTAGGTGTGACCTACAGCATTACCCTTAATCAGCTTTCAGGACTAGAAATAAATACCTGCACTTGGAATAGGTGATCACCAGTGCTTTGCCTAATTGTTGTGCAAACCCACAGCCAAGATTACTCCTAAGGAAGAGAATCAACCACCTTTCTCGCTGTGCTCCTACAGAAATGAGAGACTAGTCCTACATCCCATTGTGCTGTGCTCCATCTGCTGATGTGGGTGGGACACGCAGTAATGGGCTTAAATCACAGCCGGGGGGATTTAGGCTAGATCTCAGGAAAAAACTGCTAACAATGAGGATAACAAACACCAACACAGACTGTTAAGGTGCTATCACTGTCATTAGTGATTTTAAGAAGGAACAAAATAACTACATTTATCCAGTAGTTGGACTAGACGGCTTGCTGAGACACCTGCCCCTGATGCACAGCAGGAAAGCAAGCACTGCAGTAATGTGAAAAGCATGCACGCAACACTTACCGATTGGTGTGAGAATTGCAGTGCATGAACCAGCTGCGATTGTTGTCAACGTACATGGCCCACGCCTTGTCGTCCTTGCCCAGCATCATGTCCTTGACAACGTTAATCCTGGCAATGCCAAAAGCTGGGTCCGGATGGTTGTCATACCGGTCCACATGCAGTTCCCAGTAATGCACACCCTTGGAGAAGGCTGCTGTGCCAAGAACAACACGGTCATCGTAGCTGTTGCAGGTGGCAGTCTGGTTGTCGTTTGACAGCACTATGTCTCTGTGAGCTGAGGAGGGGTCGAAGGTGAACCATGCCACTGCGGAAGGGGAAAAGGAAAGGCCGGATTATATCTGAAGGGGCTGTGTCCAAGTGTTGTCTGCTTTACTGCCATAAGAAGGATGAGATTCTGCCTTCCTAAAGACCTCGGTGCACTTTGAGGTAATAAAGGCAATCTTTCCTTGTTACTGTAGACAGCTACACAAGATTGCTCTGAGCTGGTACCCGATTGTTCTTCAGCTCAGAAGTGCCTTATATTATCTGTGCTTGTTCCCCTGAAGTTAAGCTGCTAAGGACAGTGACTTTCTGTTCACATACCGTAACAAGAAAGTCTCTGAGGAGACAAAGGCTTCCTCATGATATGGAAACTGCTCATACAGGTGAATAGGTTCAATATCACCTTAAATGTAAATGGAGATCCACTGTGCAAGTGCTGGTTAGGGCTGACTTCACTAGTTTATCCAAGTGAAGTTCTTTTAAAAAAAAGTTTCTTTTTAAAAAAAAAAGCTCTTAAGGTATAAATATTTTATACTGGCCTATTTTGGCAACACAGCATAAAAGTGTAAGTGGTAATAGCATGCACTTCTTGATTCATTACAATATTGTTAATGAAGATGAACTTCCTGTAATGTCTGTATGGATGTCAAGTATAATTACAGAGGAACAAGCATGAATTCCCATCTCTGTATTATCAAATCTTGCTGGGAAATTGAAGCAGTAGTGAAGAAAAAGTAAAATCCCCAAGATATATGGAGAAGGGGAGACAGAGTGGAACAAAAAATATCCCATGAGTTGCATAACTCTATGCAAAAGCAAGTAAGTATCCTAGTTAAATCCTAGTCTTTTGCAGCCAATTAAAATCACATTATTTGAAACCCGAAGTGTTACTGATAATTAAAAATTGCCAAAGGTGCTAGGGAGAGAGTTCAGTCCCTGTGCACACTCAGTTCCTCACCTCTTCGCTCATATGATCCAAAACCTCCATGCCCAAAGTGTCAAATACATTTGTGGGTGTAAGGGAATGCAGGTGCCCTGCCACTGAGACATGCAGCTTTTCACTTAGAAACTGGCAAAAACCCAACTCACCATCTGATGTCTGTAAAATAACTGTCTTGCTGTAAGGACCAACTCCCGATGAGTTGAAGGCTTTGACTCTTGCATTATAAGTGCTGTTGAAATGAAGGCCATCAATGGTGCAGAGAGTCTCCTTGCCAACATACACTTCCTAAACATTCAAAAAAAAAAAAATGGAGAGAGAGAGAAAGAGGGACACAGTTTAACTGTTTCTCTGTACTTCATGATCACATGTTAAGACTTCTAAATATAAGCCAAAAATGAACAGCTTCTCGTTGATTCCCAGGATGTGAGTTATGCTGTTATATCACAGACAGCCACAGCAGTGGTGACATGAAGGATGGTTAGCAGTGGAGACATTAAAGTGAAAATGAAGATGAGAGGGTAAAGCAAAAAAGGACAACACAGAAAAATCTTGATTTTTATCCTCTTTTTCTAAACACCTACTCCAAACCACTATTTTGGATAGTAGTCCCAGCATCTGACACACTGTGGCCATTATTGTATTTATGTAAGACAGAAAGAGGGAGGCATGTAAGAATAAAAAAAACCAATCAAGTGCAGTTTTATTATGTTGGAAAGGTTGTCTCATGCCTGTTTTAAAATATAATTTTGAAACCTTAAAACACAAAGCCAGAAGAAAATGATCTCCTAAAGATTAGGATTACATGATGAAACAGTAGCTAGACAACAGAGACATCAAAACTGTCTGCAAATATTTATAAAATGACAATTACTTGTGTAATGTGAAATATTTTCAGGAGGAGGAACATCTAGACAGACCAATGAAGAGGGTCAGTCAGATTACACAGGCTACGATGAACTGAAAGAAGCCTAGAAACCTTATGGGTTTTTTGAAAACTGCATAGAAATTGACAGAAAAGGAAAAATCCTGTCTTGGCAGCAGGTTGAAAGACACAATTCCTTTCCACCTCTGATTTCTCTCACTCTGTGAAATCCATCAGTTTATGGTAGCAAAGGCCCTAAAGTGCTTAAGCCTGTCACTAAGCAGGCCACTGAGGCCCCAGTTCAGTTAAGACACTTAAGTACATGCCTAGGAGTAGTTCTGATGATTAAGGCTCTTTGATATGAACCTAAAGTGAATTAAGTATGTGATGAATAAGAATAGCATTACTTAAGTTTACAGCAGGATGTACCTGGCCACTTTGCTGCCATGGTGGCTGCTACAAACAACAAAATCTCTTGGGTCCTGAGTTAGCTGGTGATCTTGCATGGAGACAAAGAAGAGTTTTAATAGAATAACTTCGTTTATCTCCATGTCATAAGATATGCTGTCTGTGCAAAAAAGTTGTATTTGTAGCAAAAGTCCCATATCATCTAATCTGCTCCATTTTTACCACTGTTCAGTGCTTCTCTTTACTCAGATTCTGCCACACTGGGAGACGAAAACTGTTATTTAAATCCACCCATCAAATACTGATAAACTGTGGTCAATGTAATTGCTTTCAGATATATAATTCTTCATGAAAAGGGTTGGCAAACCTTTATTGAAATGGCATTGCTGAGAAGCCTGCCTTTTGTCTTTTAATAGGTAAAGTTAAGGATGTTTCTACCACAGCAAGCAAAGCATTCCCCTCAGAACTTATCACCCTATATTTTTAAGGATTGAGATGGTTTTGTAGCTTTTTCAATCCAAAATCTTGACGTGGCGATGCCAACAGTCCTAGAACCTTTAGCAGTGATGAAACCCACCCACACAAACGGGCCTGGGTATGCACCAGCCTGAAAGATTGTTATTCACAAGTATTTATTTAGAAGTGAATATCGTTTGAAAAGGTCTATTCCAGACACTGGAATTCTAACACCTTGTTCCTAACTCTTCATTCATCACACACTGATAACACTCTTGTCTATGAATATTAACTATATTGGCAACTCCCAGCAGCCATTCACAAAAGTACCTTTTCACATTTCAGTAACAAAGATCTTCAAACCCCTGTCAAATGTTTCTTGGACCAAGGAATTGAGGAGACTTTCCAAAAGGAAAGTGTCATTTGCAAAATGCCCTGCCAGTATTGCTGCCTCTTCTAATGAGGGGTTTACAAATCAGGTACTTTTGCTGTCTGTGGGTGTAATGGTTTGGCACAGGGAGGCACTTCCCTTAGGTGTATCCATGCCAAGACATTTTCAGCTTGAGAAATCTTTAGGTTTCCAGTGAGAAGCCAGTTTGCAGCTCCTGAAGAAATGCCATCACATGTTTTTGGCAAAATTCCCTATTTGTGAAGAGAGCAGCTGTACCCCAGAATGATCTCCAGATGCTTTCAAGGCACTAACCCCTAGGGAAAGCACTGGGTCAGCCTATTATGGAGCAACAGGAGCATGAAGCCTGCCTGACAAGGAAGGGCCACAGCTTCTAGCAGGACATGGCTGGCAGAAATCTGATTGAATTACTTCTGTAGTTTGTTTATCAGGATGCGTCAGGAAAGGATTGGAGCCTGTAAGTACCCTGCATCTGCAACCAGGAGCAATTCGTTGTGGCATCACCCTGAGGGTCTTGAAGGACAACACTTGGAATACCTTCCAATACTTACCATCTCCATCACGATGTGTCTGTGGAAAGCTTCCACCAGCCTGGTCTCATCCACTTTCAGGGAAAAGATTTAGAAATCCTGCACTTTTATGCAGGATTCCATTTTAACTCAGAAGATCAGGAAAAACTGAGTTGCATTTCTGGACCAAGAATGTCAGCTGTTGAAATGGGGTGCTAAGAACAGGTAAGAGTAGGGGCTTCAAAGAAATCTCTGCTTTGTGCATGAACAAATTCCAGTTCCTGCAGTCTAGTATGGGATTTTCCGCTTTGGTACACTCCAGGGATACCTCAGGGACCACTTTGGGAGAGCCCCGAGAATAACTCAACCAAACTTCCTACCTAAGCCAGTGGTCCTTCTAATAAGCAGCATCTGCACCACTTTCTACACCAACACAATGGAAGCAGGGATGTTTTGACAACTTGTATCTTCCCTACCCGCTCTCCCCACCCTCAGACAGAAACAAATCCGTGTCCAGAGGAAACTCACATACAAAGAAACACAAATAAATGCTGAATGAAATTCTCACTCGGAATTGGCCACCATCTCCATCATCAAGTTCCAAGATATAACCCTCCACGGGGTTGTGGCTCAAAGGTGGCATCCTCCAGGCCAATGTCACACTGTTGTTTCTGGTGCAACACTTCTCCAGCTGCAGTAATGGGACGGGTGGCACTGAAACAGGAACTGGGTACAGATTAGTGTAACTCTGCCCTACCCCATTAGTCTGTGCCACGAGCAGTATGGCAATGGCTCACCTCCCTCCCCTCACAGAGGAGCCAGGATTTCTTAGGAAGAAGGTCCATTCCCTTTCTTGAAACAAAAGGCAGTAAAAATGATATAACAAGATGTTGTTACCCAGTTAGACAAATAATTTGGCTGAAACACATAAGGAGAAACTTGCCTGGACTTGCTTCTGGTACCTCATAAGGACTACAATCTAGGGACCTCATGTTTGGTTTCCTTCCCAGAGGTTACTGTCTGGAAGAGGTTTTTTTCTCACACTAGAGCACCCACTGTCCCCAAAAGGAGGGGCAGGGGGTGTCTCAGGCCTTAGGGCAGCATTGGAGATGTGGTGCTGCAAGGAAACCCAGCACATTAACAAAGAATTGAGTTATTAGCCAGCAGAACAGCCCTTCCTCCCAGCACAGCAGCAAGACAGACCCTGAATTTCAATGACAGTAGGAAAATAATTAATCACTTTAATTGTGGTTCTTTTAAAAAATCTTAATCTAATTTTTAAAAATCTAATCAAGTGCACCACCCCTTCCCCCAGGTTTTCACCAAAACTACCTTGGATATGTTACCCTTATGTCAGAAGACACTGTTGAAGGAAACTCTTCCATTTGCAAACTTTAGCTAAATCCCTTGGTTTGGGTAGCAAAAGGAACTGCTGCAACACAGGAAACTTCTCTTGGAAATTACAAGTATGAACCTATCTACCAATGTGCCTTTTTAGTGACTTGCTCAGGAGAAACACCAAGAGACTGTTGACCAAACCAGCATCTTAAAAACAAAAATAAACAGAGTGAAGTGTTCAACTGTGCCTCTGTGGGAAAGAAGCCTCTATCCCACCTCTCCTAAACACAACTAAACTCTCAGTGTTCACTCTTTGATGAAAATTAGAAGCTGAAAATTTAGTCTTCTGGATGGACCAGGCATGTAATTTATGCACTGTTGAAACTGTACAGGTTAAGTAGGATGCAAGTGATCCACAGACCCTGCCTGATCTTCTGCCCAAGGCTGAGTTT
The DNA here is from genome assembly GCA_013396755.1 of Sclerurus mexicanus. NCBI lineage: Eukaryota > Metazoa > Chordata > Aves > Passeriformes > Furnariidae > Sclerurus > Sclerurus mexicanus. The sequence goes on along the minus strand of VWZF01005269.1, from coordinate 1,165,489 downwards.
CACCATTCAGTATCATTTCTGCAGAGCTCAACCATGTCTTACAAGGAACGGAGTGCTCTGAGCATTCATTGACTTAGTTCTTTGCAATATCAGTTTGCTCTTCTTTTATCTACTCTGCTTTGACCCTCTAGTTTATTTTTCTCTCTCTGTCTGCATAAGAGCTAAGCCCTTGAGCTGTTCCTTTCATCCCATTTTACATCTCTGGATAAAAGAGGACTCTTCATGTTTTGTGTACCAAGCAGACTGTGGGAAAATGGATGCTACTGTGTGATGGGGCTAAGGCTTCACCTTCACTTTGGAAGTCACTCTGGAAGTGACACGAAAGTCAACATCGCACTTGTGATAAACAGTGCAGAAGGTACCATGGCTTTCTGCTGGCATTATCCATCACCACAATGAATGCAGATGGTTGGCAACCCAGGAGAACGAAACAAAAGAGCTTTATAAATTAGCTCTTGAAGGTTTTTCTGTGAAAAGAAAGCCTTGTTCCTATTCCTTGATATTTAAGGATGATTCAGAAGGTGTCGTAAATAAAAACCTGCTTGTTTTCTCACATGGAAAGTTCAGACTCTTCTCTAGGAGACACTGTGTCCGGAGAAGTGACAGAAATGTGACTTTACAAGAGGCAAAAACCTGAAAACAAGGAATTCAGAGGTAATGGGATTTTTTATGTGAAGCATTTTAAATTTCCCGTTTTGTCTGTGATTGTTAGCCTATGTATTTCCAGTGACTGATGTGCCTGGGAGAAGATAGGGCTGTATCAGCCATTTACACTCCTGACACTTTCGCTAACTGGTTAATCCTCTCAGGAGGCATTCACCAGGTCCTCCCCATTGCTGAGACTCCTCTTGGCAAGACTAGATGAAAACCTAATTCCTGAAGTTTATAAGATGAAAAATAGATGCCACCTCACCTCTGAATAAACCACTAACCTTTCCAACCCCTGGAAAAAACTCTTAGGAACACTGATGGAAGGCTTTCAGGGACTGTAATGCACAATGCTGAAACAAACAAAAAAAAAAAGCAGAATTTTTTGGGGAGGGTGTTTTATGAGTCCCTTTTAATTATGGAAACAGGAATGCCATCTATGAGTAGAACATGATTTCATCCAGCAAAGTGCTGTTGTTCCCACTCCCAGTGCAAGTGTGAATTTTGGCCCTATATGTTAGAGTTACACATACTGTGGGGAAATGCCTTGGCTCCTTTATCGTGTTTCTGGACATTTAAGTTTTTGTGAGTAATACATGTCAGCCTTCTGCTCTTTTTGAGCCAGCCTATGGCTTGAACTGCACAATTCTACTGAAGAAGAGGTAAGATGCTCCTGCCAAGCAGCTGTGCCACTTTGCGGGATGATGCTCTCTGCGCCTGCCCTCCTGCCTCCTCCACTGGATGCAGATGGGCAGGAATTTGCCTTGATCTCATATTACCTTTGGGAGAAGAAAAGATTAACACAAGTAAAAGTCACAAGAAAGTGCCAAGTGAGTTGAATAATCAGGACACTGGTATGTGCATCACAGTGAAGAGCAATGGGATAGGACTAAGAAAAGAAAAATATAGGCTAAGTGCCAGGAAAAAAAGACTCAGATGTTAAATTACAGTGCTGTCCCACTTCTCGTTCAACTTAAAGTCCTCTAGAGACTTTTTGGAGGAAAAGACTAAAAATACAAAGGGAGAAATGAATACTGCACTGGCACTGCAAGACCTATTACTGAGTCTGAATGATGTCCTGCTATTTTAAAAGTGCTTTGTGCAGGTCACTCTTAGATAAAAGACATGATACTGATGTCTCATGTCAACTCAGCAGTTCCCAAAACACACTGTTCAGTGTATCTCACAGCTGATCAGGGTAGCTCTCTCACAGGGTACAGTAGGGCTGTTCTAAGGTGTTGTCTGTTGTCTTCTTGACAAGCAAGTGGTGCAGTGAGGCCCTCTACCTTCCCAGATTAATTTTTAAAGAACCAAATGCAGCGAAAGGACAGGACCCTCAGAAACATGAAAATTTTGATCTCCTCCAAAACTTCTGTACAGCCCTGGAATAGCCTGAGTCACTACTGTAGCAAGTGTCCTGCAAACTGTTACCGAGAGAGAAGGAAAGACCACAGTCAAAGACTGAGCCCATGACAGGGACCAGAAAAAAACAAGGGCAAAGCCTACAATGAAACAGTTCCTCTTTAATTATCAGGGCTATACAGCTCATGGCTGGAGAAGCAGACAAGATTTGTGGCAGGTGATCTGTCTGGGGAATCTTCATGGACTGGTCTGCAGAAGAGGGAAAGTATCACTCCTGACAAGGAGAAGGGGCACATGAATGCATGTTCAGAGGTGGTACAGAAAAGCAAAGAGCAACTATTTATTTTTCTATTTTGTACCTATTCTCTGGTTTACTTCAAACCACAACTACAAGACAGTTTCAGCTGTGTGAACAAAACAAACCTGGAGTATGTATTTCCCTGTTCCCATAGCTTTAATTGAGGAAATGTGATGTACACATTAAGCCAGTCATCAGAGCACAGGAAATTTGTGCCAAGGCACTCAGTAAAAGCAATAGAGAGAAGAAAACATGGACAGAGAAAACAACCTGGGGAAGCTCAAAATGCCAGCAATTACTAGAGCTGTGTGTGTGTGTCAGCAGGCCAGCTGGCCTGGGAAGAGTGGGACTCTCGCCAAAGGGTTATCAGTGACACCCTTTGGTCAACATGATTGCTTAAACATTACTTCTGCACCTATCACATCTCTGCACATTTAATTTGTTACCCAATTGCTTTCTCTTTCTGATCTTTATGTTTTGAGATGAGCTTTAGATATATGCTTATAGAGTTGACCAGTAAGGTACATGAACATATCATCAAAGCAAATTTAATGTGATTTGTTCTCATTTTCGGTCTTCTTTGTCTAACCCAGTGAATCAATGTTTACTTACAAGCATGCTTTCACTCTAAATGACCCATGCAAGCTCACTGAGGTTGAATGAGGCCAAGGTTTGAAAAAAAAAAAAGAAATAAATTCAGTCATGCACTAAGCATTGCTAACAATAGCGCAAACCTTACAATGCAAAGCTTTTTGTACAAAACAACTTGCAGCTGGAAAAGCCACGATGGTCCTATTTCCCTAGGTCTCCCCAAAACTTCCTTTAGAGATTATCTCTGACATCTTTAGAGTATCTGCTCTTGTCAGGTCAACTACTGCAGTGATTTACTAACACTTACCTCAACACCAACATTTGGCAATACTGATGACTTGTTGGTGTGCTGGGGTAGGTAGGATTCAAGAAAGAGCAGCAGATGTGAAGAGACATTTTTTCTTTGTGAAACTGGAGGTTCAGAAATATGCAAGTTCTCATGGTGATATATAGCAAAACATCACCCTGCAACCCCAAGGTGTCCTCACAGTCAGAAAAGTGATAGTCGCAGTAAGTCTGGGTGCTCAGTCCTGAAATGCTGAGTTGCTTACTCTGTGATACTCATATTTCTAGATGTAAGACTAGTACGCATGAGAAGATGTAAATAATGCATCTGAAGAAAGACAAATTATGCCTGGTAAATTTGGTGGCCTTCTATGATAGCAGTGGTGGATGAGGGAAGAGTGAATGATGTCACCTACCTGAACTTGTGCAAAGCATTTGACACTGTCCCACACGACATTCTTGTCTCTAAACTGGAGAGACATAGATTTGATAGATAGACCTATCTGTGGATAAAGAATTGGCTGGATGGTCACACTCAAACAGTTGCAGTCCATAGCTCCATGTCCAAGTGAAGACCAGTGATGTGTGTTCCTTAGGGGTTGGCACTGAGACCAGTACTGTGTAACATCTTTGTCAGTGTCAAGCTGGGTGCTGTGGTTGACATGCTGAAGGGAAGGGATGTCATTCAGAGGGAAGTGGACAGCCTTGAGAGCTGCACCTGTGCAAACCTCATGAAGTTCAACAAGGCCAAGTGCAAGGTCCTGGACCAGGGCAATTCTAAGTATAAATACAGGCTGAGGAGAGAATGGAGCAAGAGTGGTCCCAGGGAGAGGGACTTGGGATTGTCGGACATGATCCATCAATGTTCACTTGCTGCCCAGAAGGACAACCACATCCTGAGCTGCAACCCAAAAGAGGTATGACCAGTAGGCCCCTCTGCTCTGCTCCTCTGGGACCACACCTGGAGTACTGCATCCAGCTCTGGGGCCCCCAGCAAAGAAAGAACTGTTGGAGTGGGTCCAGTGGAGGGTCACAAAGATGACCAGATGGCTGGAGCACCTCTTCTACGAAGACAGAGAGTTGGAGAAGAGAAAGCTCCAGGGAGACTTTATTGTGGGCTTCCAATACTTAAAGAAGGCTACAAGAGAGCTGGAGAGGGACATTTTACGAGGGCATGTAGTGATGGGACAATGGAGGATGGCTTTAAACTGAAAGAGAGTAGGTTTAGATTAGATATTAGGAAGAAATTCTTCACTGTGGGGGTGGTGAGGCACTGGAACAGGCTGCCCAGAGAAGTTCTAGATGCTGCCCCTGTGGAATTGTTCAAGGCCAGGCTTTGAGCAACCTGGTCTAGTGGAAGATGCCCCTGCTTGTGGCAGGAGGGTTGGAACCAGGTGATCTTCAACATCCTGTTCCAATCCAAACCATTCTATTGTTCTAAGATAATGCAGAGCTGGTGGAGAGGTCATAAAGGTAAAATTTCAGGAAAAAAAAAAAAGGCCAAAGTGTCAGACTGAGTAGTTCAAATGGAAATAGACTTCCTGTCATAAATGGAGAAATATAAATACACCTCTATATACTAAAAAATTTTCAATACCTATGAATGTTAGGTTGGAACTAGTCAGTGGTTTGTTCTGCTTGGGCACACAGAAGCGTGAGGGGGAATAATGCCACCCCTTATGTACTTTCAGGAATAGTGGCCAGGTTAACACCCTTTTCACTATTCTTTGTGTGGTGTGTACATGGTCACACTGGTAGTGCTGGCCAACCTGATGGAACACACAAAAAGTAATCCCTGGCCAAGGCCAAGACAGCTCAAGCAAAAGCCCTTCCTGAGGGCTACTCATTAAGGTGCCTCTGGAGAGCAAAACCAAGGGTATTTGGAAGATCTGCACAGGTTTGGGCAGAAGCAATCCTGTCCTCCTCTCTGTTCCTCAGCCTGTGTCAGCTCAGTACCAGAGCTTCACTGGGAATATGTGATAAATGACAGCATAGCAGACAACATTATCTTTCATAAAGAGCCAGTGAATCTGGCTCAATTGAAGTCTTGTAAGTCTTCAAGCCAGATGAATCTCCAAAAGCCAAATACCTAAGTTGCTCTTACCTCAGGTGACCTGTGGTTAATTAGCAATCTGCATGACTAGTTTAACTAAATATTACATATGTTTGTAAAGGAGAGTGGTGGAAGATTATAATGAATTGTATTTTACAATATATATGGACAGCGTTAAATATAAACTGATTTTAAAAGACAAGTGCAGACAGTATTCAGAGGAGTTTTATCGGTGATACTATTTTTCTCTTGATTCCATTTGCCTGTCTGACAGCATTTCAATGGAGCAGTTCACAGATGTTTTTTGAGTAATTTTACCACAGCCCACTTATGCCAAGATGCAAGCCATTCTTGGTGGGCAGACTCTGGCCTTTAACTGTTTGTCCATTGTTTCTCCACATATTTATCTGCAAAATTATCCATCCTAATTGCTTCATCTTGGTTCTCTCAGGTACAGAATTAGCCCCAGAGAGAACACATAAACTGAACAGAAATCTTTATGCTTGCTCAGAGCAAAAAAAAAAAAAGCACATCCAACATCATGACATAAATATCCTTAACTCATTCACTGACTTCTGGCAGCCTCTATCCTGTCACCCACATGTATAATTAAGGCTTGAATCACCACTGAGGGAAGCTAATGGCATCATTCCCAGGGACCACAATGGCTTTCAAATCCAGCCATTCTATGGATCTATCTAATTTTGATGCAGTTCCCATCCTGCTCCATATAAACGAACCCCATTACAAGCTCAAGCTCATGATGTTAATTTCCTTTTTTTTTTTTTAATGGCAATGGCATCTATTGTTCATCAGCTGCTGCTTTTAAATACTTTTTAAAACTTCATTTTCCTTCAGCGTGTTCCTCAGTGTTATTCAGATACTTGGAACCATGGAACGACATAGCCATAGAGCTACTTTCCCTTTGTCAATCTCTTCCTTGTGTTTTGTTTTTTTTTTTTAATTAAGCTGGGCATTGTTTGTAGAACAGTCCAGTCATAAATCAAAAGTCAAAGGCTGGCTGTATTTTTTTTCCCTATTCAAGCATATGTGTGTGTCAGTACTATTTATTTACTACTTCAGCTGCTCCTGACAAGATAGATGTAACTACTATTTTGAACTGACCATGTTAAACCTAAGAATGCTACAAAATGGCATAAAGTTGCATGCAGCTCATGTCTTAATGATCTTCAAAGTCCTGCTCTGAAGAATTTATCTTTTCAAATCTTTAACTGCATCTGGTATGTCTATCTGAGCTTGTTCAGCTCACTACATGTTCAGCGAGCACACCTTTCCAGGAAACACCCAGGAACCTGAATTTGCTTGAAAGCCTTTTAAAACTATCCAGCAATTTCAAGTTCTCTTTCCTCCCTTGGTGTCCTCACCCTCCCAGCACTGTTTCAACACATGCATGAAAAGCAGAAAAAGGAAAATCATAAAAGCTCACCCCTACATTTCATCTGAATAAAATCCAGCTGGTGAATTGACTGCAGTAAAGGTTCGCTATCCAGAGTCAAGTCAAACTCAGCAGACACTTTTGGCTCCAAGGCTCCTTTCACCCACTGTTCCTGAGATACCTGAACACGCTTGATTAAAGCATCCGAAATCTGAAAGAGAGTATCAGGTTTATAATGAAATGGCAGATGCACACGTTGAAAGTGACAGAATGCCTGTGAGATAGAACACAAAGGAAACAGGAATAAGACAGCACAACAGATGAGATGAGATCTGGTCATTTTGGAGCGAGGTCCATTTATGTTGCATCCTTTCATCTTGCCTTTTCAAAACAAATCTCATCTTAGGGTAGAAAAGTAAAAACTGCATTTATAAAGCCTGGAAAGATTATGTTGTGTGTCATGCCTTTGAATTCCACATATTCTTCTGTACTCTGTTCCCTGATCTGCACTGTCTACGTGTGCTCTCCTGTTTAAAAAGAAGTTGCACAAGGAGAGGATTAAATGTTAGAGTCTGTCCATTCAGCAGAGATGATTCAGTGGATGAAACCTAAAGGAATAAAAAAAATCAAATTATAAGGAAGGGATACATTACTCACAGGGAGGATTCCGAATTTTCAGATAGATTTTTGAAGAATATGATGGATTTTCTGCCATTACATCAAAACTGAATTTCATTTTTAAAGCTTTGCTCTAGCTCAGCCCACAGACAATTAGTCCAAAAGTCAGATTGCAACTGATTCTTCTGAAAGTGAAATCCTGGGTCTGTGGAAATCAATGAACTCAAATGTCCTTGAATTCAGTGAAGCTGCCATTGGGATATTTGGAGTCCCCACCAGTGAGCTTTCTGTAAGTTACAGGGAGCAGAATTTTCTTCTGGGTATATCAGAGAGAGTTTTCCTTTATTTCAGGAATTCAGATACTTTTCCTCATAACTGTTACTAACTCCCGTCTGAGCCCCTGTATCAATAACTCCAAATCAGCCTGTGCAGTAAGTGAAGGAGCATCCCATAGCCTTCCTACAACCTTGGGGTCACTTACTGGGATGCTGAATCCCTCGGTTGTATCTCAGTGTCCTGGCTGCAGGACTAACTGTTCACAGTAATGCAGCGCCTCAGTGTTTGCTGATTGTCTTGAAAGCATTATTAGAAAAATCAGGAAAAGTTAAAAACAAAAGTATCTATTTTATAGAAGGGGACTGCAAAGAATGAAGCCACAAATGTTATAGAAGTAAGCAGAAATGAAAATGAAGCAGGTATCTAGCTAGCATGTAGCTAAGATCGAAAGGTTTCATTTGTGCTGTAGTATCCAACCAACAGCCTGCTAAAAGCTGTGTAATCTTGAGATTAGATACACCATGCATTCTTCTCTCTTGCTTCAGACCAGACATGACAGTAACAATCAATCTGGAGTGCTAATAGGCTTAAGTTGGCTAATTCTCATCCTGTTTTTTAGGGATGCTCTGACAGCCCCCTGACACTCCTGCATTCATGTGTGCAGTGTGCCCTGTTCAGCTGACAGCCATGCACAGGTCATTTTGTTTGATGTGCCTTTCTTCGTAGGCAACTAATAAGGCAACCATACTAATAGGGCAAAATAAAATAATTATTAAAAAAATAGAATTAATTAGGCTAAATAATTTATGGGATAATAAAACTGTTCTGTTTGGTCTCATCAACAGACACTTTCACTGCTTGCACCTAAGAAACCATGTCCTGCAACTTAAGGCAATTTTTGGCTAGGCCATATTTTGCAAAGGGGCACCTGATCCTCCAGCTACAAGGAAGGTCTTGCAGCCCTGTGAGGTGCAACAACCCCAGTAAAGCACAGCTACTTGCAGGCCCTTCAGGCTGGGTTTCCTCACAGGGGAGATGTTGGAAGGACTCTTTCATATGAGAAAGCAAACAGGAGAAGCATGAGGGCAGAAGTACTACCCTGCTGGCTCACAGACCTCCCCAGATCGATCAGAGAGCTCTGTGAGGCCTTGTGTTGGCTTTCTCAGATTAGAATAAAACAATACTCTGCAGAAAGTTATCATTGGAAAGAAAAATACCTGTAAAAACCCAGAGGGATCATTTTCTTTGATAACTTCTAGACAGTACTCCATAAGCCCTGTTGACTGGCGTAGCTTCAGTGTACAGTGATTTATCTGGTCCCAAACAACCTGGAAAACAAACATCAGTACAGTTCTGATGACTGCCTCAGCTTGCAGTGAATTGTATAGAATTATTTCAGGAGAGACAAGGAATGGAAGAGTGTGTTAAAGCTATGCTTAATTTAGCTGCCATATGGCCATTGCCTTATCTCCATCAGCTTCACTCACTTGCTCTGTATTGTAAATACCGATAATTAGCTTGGCAAAATGTTGTGCACAGGGAATCTCAATTTCCAGAGCAGATTAATTGCTCAAAGATCAGGCATGCTCAGGGCAGAAAGAGCACAGAACATGTTTCTGCATCTGCAGTGTTCACATTTCCAATCACACTTCCACTAAAATCTGGGCTTTTAAAAAAAATCCCTCACTGAAAAGGCAAACTGCAGGAGTGGTTTCTTGCAGATTATACTCTATCATTCTCTTCACAATTCACCATTGATCCTGCTCTGCTTAAGAATGCATTGCTGGAATTAAGAAACTAAAAAGCTGCATCTGATTTTTCTAGATTTTGGACTTGATTCTGCTGCCACATGGCTGTAGACTAGGCCTAATAGCACTGTGCTCTACAGGACAACTTGGGACAGCAATAAACTGCAGGACTTGCTGTGCTGTCAGCAGTATGTTCTAAGTGTTGGTTCTTGTTAAGCAACTTAAATGCTGATCTCAGGTAGATTCTATTAATTGAAATGTTATATATTTAACTTCAATTTTTCCTTCTGTCTTAGATACTTTTAATGTGGCTGGCACTGTAGTACCTCAAAATCACATACACAGTTCAACATTTCAAGAAACATGTTTATTTAAATATTTGTTGACTGCTGCTTTTTTCAACCATTTTAGATTTCTTTGCCCCACCTCCCTTTACTGTATTTCTTTAATATCTTTTGAGTGGCTCACGGATCTCTGGAGGTGGTTTGCCTGAATTTAAAGATTTGAAGAGACATCAAAATCACGAGAGTTTACTTGGGCAGAAAGTCCCAGAATCCAACCCACACACAAGTTTCACTGATACGCACCTCTCAAAAGATAGCCCAAAACCATCAGATAAAGAAATGCCAATGGCCTGATTCAACAAACTGCTGAAGTATAAGCCTTGCTTTAAGAGCATAAGCACAGTTCCACTGAACTGCTGAACTGGAACCTGCTAAAAGACTTTAGGATTTGGTCACTAGGAAAGGGTTGAGGATGTGACAAGAGACACCAGGTATCAGGAGCTCTGCTGAGCTGATGAGAATGCTCACCTTCAGCTTGTGCTCACGTTCTTTGGTCACCTTTGTGAGCAGTTTTGCCTTTTGTCGTGTTAACGCATCAACCAAGGCATCACACTGAGCAACAAGACAGGCTTCGTAATCCAACCCATTCTCCTAGAAGAAGGCAAGAGTCATGCTCATCAAAGAAAGTATATTTTACAGCTTAAGCTATTGCTTATTCTTACCTGTTTTTCTATTCAGAATATATTTCAAGACCCTCAGCATTTTATTTGCCTTTCTGATTTCATTATAGCTGTACCAGTAATAGCTGCATGCTATAAAATGAAATAGTAAGATACTATGCCACAAATGGGCTTATTTAAAACCTTGATTTATTGGTGCTTTCTGGACAACAGATGTAGTACAACATAATGTAAAAGATAAATGTAACATACACAGTGCATACATACACATAAAAGGATTCTGCTCCATTCTGTTTTAATTATCCCACTGTAGCAACTTTGAAATCACTGGCTCCATACCACGGCAATTAGACCAGAATTATGGACCAGAATCTGGCTTATTACAATTAATGAGATACAAAGTCTGCGGTTTGTGTTGCTTCAAGTAGTTTTTTTTAAAATATCTAGCACTCCGCAGTGAAGTCCTGTATTTGATTAGCTTAAAAAAAAATAAATAAAAGAAGGCAAGTTTTTATTCACATTGTGGTAAAATTCTTTGCTAGGCAGAGGCCAGCATGTGAGGTAGACAACACTGAGCTTTTAGTAGGATCTGGCTACAACTTAGCACTACATAAATCCCTACAAAGGAGAGCTCTCCCTCATGTCCTCTGCTCATGAGACTAGAAGGAGAAAGCTTTCAAGCTCCTCTTCCCAGGAGATGTTTAGCTATACTATTAGCTTCCCTCCCAAATACCCAAATTAAAAAAACAAGCATCATTAAATATGAGAAGATTTTAAACGTCTACTGAAGGAGAGGCACCTTTTTAGTAAGCTATTATACTACCCTAACTCATTGCTAACTCTTAGCTCGTTTGTTTTTCTCTTCTTTTCTATTCATTTGCTTTATCTTCTTTCATTTGTGTTGAAAATTTTCAGCAGTGTACTCTCTTCCCTCATTGTGCTGCATGCGTCGCATTCTCCAGCTGAGGCATGCAGGGTCAGTGTTCCCTGAGAGGGCCCCATCACAGCAAGATGGGGTGTGGTGGTGGAGAGACACCACGACTCAGTTACTGCTCACAGGTTTGTCTTAGACTCTTCCTGTTTGCCTCTCTCCCTCCTCAGCTTATATCACACTAGACTCCCCCTTAAGCCCATTTCCATCCAGCTACTCTTGAAGTGCTGGTTTGTATAGAGCCTGAATCAGTCGATGGCTGTAGTGCATCATTTCTCTCCTCATTTTCTGTTCACACATCAAATAGAGTGTTTGGCGATATGCCTCCTTCAAGTGAGAAAGTATGAAATTGTTATAGCAGATGGGAAAATGTGAAAATCAGATCATGACAGCAACAAGGAGGAACAAGGAAGCAACGGGAGCAATGAGGAACAGGCAGTATCTGAAAGGAAGAGACCGAGAGATATAAAAGTGACGTCAGAAAAGAGAAGTGAAGGAAAAAAGAGAAGCAAACAACAGATCTGCAAAGCAGGGAAAAGAAAAAGATTATGAATTTGCAAACTGCCCCAAGCAATATAAAAGCACAGCTCCCTGTAGCTCTGGAAAACTCAAAGAGGAGATAAAGTGTGTGGATGGCTGTCTTGTCTGCTGTGCATTGAGACAGGATAATAAAATGTATATATTGTTTGCTCCTTTGTGTGAACATACTTCCAAAAGACATTTTTGCTGAGGGGAAAATGTCAGTATGTGTGTGTGACAACCATTATAAGACTTCTACTAGAAATAACCTGCTCTGTGATACATGGTTGTGGGTATAAATCTATGCACAAAGGCTACAACTAACAGCTCAAGACCTGTTTTTTCAGTCCAAATATCAAAAGGCACAGATGTAATGTAAACCTCTTCCCCTCAAAGAGCGTGGCTGTACCAAACTTGCCTACCAGGAACATTCCCTGGTACGTGCTATCATCAAATGTTCCTTCAACATCACTTGAGAAGAGTGATGTTGTTATGGGAGAAAAACATTCCAGTGAGCTTCTTAAGGGTTAAAGTGTGTGTGTGATCATCTTGCATCTGTGCCCCAGCCTTGTTTTACTGAGGCATACATATGCAGCTGATTAGTCCTGCTGTTTTGGTTTGCTGAAATTTGATGTCTTCACTCAGACTCAGGATGGAGCCTGGCTCAGCATGTGAGGGTCAGATTCAGCTTTGTGCCCAGACTTGGCTAAATATTAGAGGATGACTGCTGGATACAATTTCCTCTTCTGAGCTCTCCTCTAGCATTTTAAGCAATGAGCAGCATCAAATAAGTGGCTTGGGGTTTTGATTCAATTGTAGCAGCTCCCTTATGCAGAGCAATTTGGCAGTGATTTTATTGAAACACATTAAAGGATTTTACAGCATAGTCGTAAATAGTCATAATAGGCCACTTTTAGGTTTCAAGAGGGGAAAAAATGCATTTTAATGGAGCTAGGTGACTCAAGAAATGATTGGTGATAGACTGCTCTTTTGGATGAGTTATCCCATCCTAAAATAGCTGTTCATATCTATAGGAAGAACTGCTTTCTGGAGGTGCCTGTCTCTTTCCTTGGACAGTGAAAGAAGTCTAAATGATTAGACTATCTGAGCTACATAACTTTTAAATAGGTAAGTCAGCTGAGAGAAACTTCACACTGTAGTCTAAACATGGCACATTACAGGTGCCAGTCAGTGGCTTTGCACTGGTCTCTTTCATTTAGTTTCCTTTCTTTTTACCAGTTTCTCAGTCTTAGTTTGTTCCCTGCCCCACATGGCCATAGAAGACTGTGAGGGTGGATAGTTAGGATGCCCTGAGGCAATCAGAGAGCTTGGGCAACATTTGTGGTATGAATTCTTCATCTAGAGTTTGAAGTGGAATATTTTAATGATTAAATTATAAATGAAATACAGATTTTTGAACTTCTGCTTTTCTGGTTTTCTGCTACTAACAAGCACAGGACTTGTTGATGAACGACGAGCAAGAAGCAGAGCGGGCTGTCAGAGAGCAGAGGATGTATATCCCATTGCTGTAGAGCACTGCTGCTGCAGAAAACAAGTGTCCCCTCCTGGGCACTGTGCAGCTCAGCCTACAGTGGCACATTTCCAGGCACACTCTGCAAGGTGAGGAGGACCTTAAGGATCATCTGACCTCCAGCACTAACAAGTCTAAATTTGGTTGAAAATGGGACTTGTTTCATTTTGGGTTTGTGCCCTCAATTACTGCACTCACCATGAGCCTTTTTCTGACTATTAAATCTGAACAATTATAGGCATGAAAATATCCTATCCAATAAATGACCACATTGATTTAGCAGTAGTTACTTTTTTTTCTGTTGAGTAGAATATTCCTGTATTTTTGAGTATATGTAGGGCATTCCTAGAAATACTCTAACAAAAAAGTTTACAGGGTTTTGTCCAGAAGTGAGTACATTTTCAGAAAATGTAAGATGAAAAACTAGTAGCAATTTTTAAATGTGTTAAAATGAGAATTTATCCTAAATGCCTAATTCAAGCAATTGCAGTCAGGAAGGAGCCCAGAAGCATGACGAATGGATTCAATCAAATACTAATCAATGCAGCTCAGATGTCTAGTATTGAGTATCAGCTTCTTGCAATAAACAGCAAACAACCTGGAAGCTAAGAGGGGCTTGCAGGCATTACTTGATGAATAATTTTTGCCTAGCAAATCCATTCAAGAAGGCTGATGATTCCAGGAAAGATGAGAATAGCATGGGAGACAAAGTCATCAAATAAATTATTCACTCATTTCTATTGATTACTGTATTATCAAAACAGATAATATTCTACAGTTACCTGGATCTGCTGCAATAAATTTTTCAGCTGAACCAAAAATTCTTTAGCTTCCTTTGCTTTATCTGAAACACCATTCAAAGCCTGAGAGAGCTGTGCCTGCAAAGAAAAAAAGAAGGAAAAGAGAGAAAGTTAACAATAAAATGCAAATGTGTTTCTTACTAATCCTTGGATTTGATGATTAATAATGTGCTAAAAGGCTTCCTTGTTGTTGCATACATTCTTAATGAACAAAGTGTTTGTGCTAGAGATGAACAGTCAAGATTTTTATTGTAATAAGATTTAATAAGAGTGAAAAATGCATGTGGGGGCAGTCAAGTATTGTGTCTGCACATTGCACTTTATTGCAGTGACTCGATAAGTCAAAATACCTTTTTATAAGACAGCTACCCACATGTAAAAGGAGATAATAGTCTTACACGGTAGCATCTGTCATACTGAAAAATCCCCAAGTGCTTTCCAAAATGACATTTTTTTTCATCAAAGTCTGAAAACTTTATAAATGTGGTAGGCCCTACAAAACCTGAGATACACTAGGACTTTAAAGACAATTCTACTGTCTCAGACTTCACAGTGAGGTCCCTTCGGGGCTCCAGTTTCCCATGCTCCAACTCAACAAACAGGTGAATGTTTCTGGAAAAGTTGGAAAAAACTCTTCCTCTAACTTTTGACTGGTGAGACATATGAAGTATGTCTTTTGTAAGCAAGTCCACACTGAAGACCTAATCTTTCCTTCCTCTGCTGGTACCTGAGATCTCTAAGTTGAACCAGAGGCTTGTTGATGGACTTCAAGGATGGGAAGGAACCAGCAGTTCTGCCCCCAGCAGATGCAGGATCAACATGGTCTGACAGCACCCAGAAGCAGCTTTGCTGGATGGTATTACAGAAACCCTACTGTTCTGCTTGTGCTCCAGCATTACTTCTCCATGCAGATAGGTCAATTACTTGATGAGGATGGTCACCTCACAAACAGGGACATAGCCAAGGAAGAGATGTTTACCGTTTTCTTTGCTTTGGTCTTCAACACTGATGACAGGTTCTGGGGCCCCAGTGCCCTGAATTGGAGGACCATGACTGTGAGAATGATAAACTCCCAGTCAACCCTGAACTTGTGCAGGATTTGCTGCAACAGCTGGATCCCAGTAAGTCTGTGAGGCCTGATATGATTCATCCCAGTGTACTCAAAGATCTGGCTGATGTCATTGCAAGATGTCCCTCAATTATTTTTCAATGGTCTTGCGAATCAGAAGAGGTCCCAGTTGACTGGAAACTGTCAAACATTGTCCCAGTTTTCAAGAAGGGTAGGAAGGATAACCCTGGAAACTACAGGCCTGTCAGTCTCACTTCAGTACTTGGCAAAATTACAGAGATTATTCTGGGAGTTATTGAAAAACGCCCGAAGGACAGGGCAGTAATCGGTCACAGGCAGCACAGCTTCACAAGGAGAAAGTTCTGCTTGTCAAACTTGATTTCTTTTTATGAAAAGGTTACCCACCTAGTTGATCAAGGGAAGCCAGTTGATATAATCTTTTTGGATTTCAGTAAAGTTTTCAATACTGCCTCTCACAGTATCCTTCTGGACAAAATATCCAGCACACACTGCTGGATAAACACATCATGTGGTGGATGAGCAATTGACTCATGGGTTGGGCACAAAGGGTAAATGGGGTTTTCCATTCTAGGGCCAGTGCTGTTCAACATCTTCAAAAATAACTTGGATGCAGGACTCAGCTATATTAATTAAGTCTGCTGACAACACTAAATTAGAAGGAACTGTTGATTCCTTTGAAGGCAGAAAGGCCCTGAAGAGAGACTTAGAAAAATTGTAAGGCTGGGCAGTCACCAACCATATGAAGTTTAATAGGGGAAAGTGCTGGACTCTGCACCTGGGATGGGGCAACCTCGGGTGTACATAAGACTGGGGAACCAGAGTCTGGAGAGCAGCCTAACAGAAAGAGACCTGGGGGTCCTGGCTGATGGCCAGTTGAATATGAGTCAGCAGTGCTCTGGCAGCCAGAAGGGCAAATCATGTCCTGAGGGGCATCAGGCACAGCATCACCAGCTGGTCAAAGGAGGCAATCGTCCTGCTCTGCTCTGCAGTGGTGCAGCCTCACGACAAGTCCTGTGTACAGGTTTAAGTGCAACAGTATGAGAAGGATATAAAACTACTGAAGAGCACCTAAAGAATGACTACAAAGATGATGATGGATCTAGAGCAGAAGCCATACAAGAAGCGACTGAGGTCACTTGGTCTGTTCAGCCTGGAGAAGAGGAGACTGAGGGGAGACCTCATTGGAGTCTACAAATTCCTGCTGAGGGGAAGAGGAGGGGCAGGCACTGATCTCTTCTCTGTGGTGACCAGTGACAGGATCCGAGGGAATGGCCTGAAGGTGTGTTAGGGGAGGTTTAGGATATTAAGAAAAAGGTTGTTCCCCCCGAGGGTAGATGGACACTAGAACAGGCTCCCCAGGGAAGTGGACACAAGGCTACCCAGGAAAGTGGACACAGCCTCAAGCCTGTTTGAGTTCAGGAAGCATTTGGACAATGCTCTCAGGCACATGGTATGACTCCTGGAGATGGTTCTGTGCAGGGTCAGGAGATACACTCGATGATCCTTGTGGGTCCATTGCAACTAAGGATATTTTATGACTCTATAACGCAGTGACTGGATAGGCCCCATCATGTGTGTCCTGTAGGTTTGACACTCTCTGTGGCTGTATCCTTCAGGAAGGCTTGGCAACTTCCAGATTGCCAATGCCTAGTTAATTATCCTCACCAAACAGATACAGTAATCAACACCAGAAAACAGACAGGAAAGTATCTTCGCTAACATGAGGCTTTCAGCAGGTTGGTATCTCTTGTTTCCTTGGAACCCGGAGTGTACCTTGAAACAGAGCTTTGTATGTAAGATGGCACAAATGTTATGAACTTCCAAGAGGCTGAACTTGATTGAAAGTCAGTAAGTTACTACTCATTCTCTGCTTCCCTCTTGCTGTTGGAGGAACATAAATTACTCCACCTCTGAAAAGGGCACAGCTCACTTCTTCAGACTGCCAAAGTTTTGAGTGCACCTTCCACCTGAATGTCACCTGAATGTCTCCTACTCATTTCTCCCCTTGTGCTCACTTATTCAACAGGACAGCAAAGAGCAGACCCTGGCAGCTGTTTGTGGGTACTCCACAGCCCAGCCAAAAGGCAGGCAGCCTTCACTAGGCAGAGGCACTGCCTAACCACATACACCTCTGTGGGAAGTGGATACAAATGTTGATGGGGAGCTGGGACTGAGCTATAGAGAAAGAAGTCATCCTAGAGTTTTTCCTCATATTCACACAAACTTTTTCCTTTTAGTCCAGTTTCAGGTATTCCATTAGTGCTAAATTTTAGACTAAAATATGCTTTACAAAATTAATTTGTAACAAAAGTAAGGGAAAGACACATTACTGTGTGTATTTCTCAATATTTGAACATTTACTATTTTCCTCCACAAACTCTTGTCAATGGACAAAAATATAAAATGACAATGTTTGAGATTAACACTGAGGCCACAGGAGGAAACTCCAGGTCCTTGAAAGAGTCCCTGTTTTTTGCTAGATCAGACAATCAGAACTTCAAGTCAGCTCTCCATGAGTGGATCGTGCTTGCCAGAGTTTGAAGCCCACCCTTTTTGGTTGCACACTCTGCTTCACCCACAAAGCACCTCTGAGCCTTTGGTTTGTCAAGCTGACACAGAACAAGGTGGAAGCAGCATATGACCAAGTGGCTGGGGGGGAAGCAAAGAAGTAGGTGGCAAAAACATGTTATGCTCTGCTATTGACCATCCTAACCAAATTGTCCCAGGGAGGCAAAGGCTCCTTTCTTTCAAATGGTTGGTCCTGACAAAAGTAAAACTTGTACTTTTCCAACATCTGCCCTAGCTCTCAAATCATCTCAAAGTTCATTTCACCAGATAAGAAGAGCCAAAAACTGTATGTGGGCATCACAGCAGTCACAGAAAACCACCGTAAAGGAATTGTAACCAGCATATGTACCAATGGCAACTAGCACAGTCACTCTTGGTTCCTGGCACACTCCCATCACAAAGAGCTGCAACAGAAACTCAGCTGCATCATTGTTCAAAGGGCTCATAGGCAAATTGATCCATTCATTAAAATCTCTGGTTGCATTAACACAACTGCAGCATCAAGCTGAGGAGAAGATCACATTTCCATTTGTGAAACCCACTTAGAGATAATAGTCTTGTTTTTCCAAGCATTTGTAAAAGATACCTTACAAAGCAATGGAATTTAGTCATGCACTTTCCATTAAAATCAAATGGGGCTATATGACTAAGCCCTCAGTAAACCAATAAAGCCTTAAAAAATGCTCTGTACACCCAGAGCAATCTTTTCTACTGCAGAAATATTTACTGGAAGCCAAACTGGGATGTTACAAGCTCCACTGACTGTGACAATTAATAACTCCTGACAAACAGTACTCTACCTGGAATTACCTTTACTTTAATGCCTGGTCTTGCACCCAGTAATGTGGGTTCTGGAGATGGATATGAAGTTTCTATTTCCATCAATTACAGGAACACAGAGATCACAAGGGTAAGTAATTAAACGCAGATGGGCACGGAAGACTGCTGCTTCCTTTGATTTCAGAAAATGAACCATATAATGCTCACGTGCTTTTTCAGCCAAACAGTTCATGCTCATTTAACTTGCCTTCCCTCCATCTCTCTTTAGCAGCAGATTAACTATTGATTAGATAAGCCTGTCCTGGTGCTGAATTCTCATAAAGGCTACGTGGTTTTGGGAACACAAGTCTTTAAGCCAGGAAATAAAAGCAGGCATTTGAAGTCCAACACCTGCCTGCAACCCCCTGCCTGCCTGCCCTTCACAGACCTATCCAGGCATGGCTGTGTTCAGCGTTTCAGTATATACTTATATTTAACGACTTAGAATGGGCAGAGCTGAAATTTGTACCCCATCACTCCTCATATTGATAGGTCTAAAATCCTACCTAAATGTTATGACAATGTCACTGTTCTTGCTATAAAGACATAAAAGGACTTAACTTCAGCAGAAGACTTAGAGTTTTACTTAATAACCTTGAACTGCTGCTCCTGAAGCACCTTTCATACAAGTGAATATAATAAAGTCCAGCTAAGTCAGGGGATTTTCACAGATTTATGCCACTGGGGTCCTGTTGTTATTTTACACCGATTTTACTTTCTCTGTAAGAAGTTACAAACAGGAGTGTAATGGGGAATCTGAGTAAATAACAGGGGCCAACCAGTCTAGTACAGCTTTTGTGTCAGCAATACAGCTGAGGGTAAATGCACATTTCATTGCATAGTCTGCAGCACTGTGTGGACAAGGTTATACACTGTAATTTGCCACTAGATTGCTATATAAGGCCCAGACAACGGAGGAGTCAAACAGTTTGAACAAAGAGCTAATACATGGAAGGGTTATTGGGCTAAGAACAAACCTTTCAGCTGCCTCTGCCAGCTATGCCTGGAGCATCTGGAGAGAGCACATAAAACTTAAATTACATTTGGCATACCACTCAATGTAAGTAATTTATGGTTTGGCAAAAGTAACTGCAGGTAATAAACTTGTAGAAATTGCTGTATCAGAGAACTATTTCTAAGCAGAAATATCTAATTCAAAGCAATTTATCTGAATGAATGTGAGCTGGTGGTTTAAACTGTCTAGCTATATGGTTCCATTATACTTATTTTCTGCCAAGCACATTGTTCTGGGAAAAATAATACTCATAAGAGCACAATTTAGAGTCCCCAAAATCATTAATTTTGAGGTTGGGGGTGGTTTTTTGCTAGAATTTTGACATTGATTGAGCATGTAAATCAAGAGAAAAATCATATTCTGTGATACCTTAATCACAGAAAAAAATGCGGGTAAAAATACAAGCCACAAGGGTATTGTTCATTCTTTTGACAATATTTGACAATAGGAAAGAGAGAAAATTACTGACTCTGAACTTTGATTACACCGAAGTTTATCACATTGCTCAAAAAGGCATCAAACAGTTTTAACTCAAGACAGAAAATAATACAGTACAACCTGGTCTCTCACACTCTCCAACACACCAGCCATACTTGAATAGTGAAGTCAGACCCTGCTCATCAAAACAATTCTGCTCGGAAGTGGATTCTGTCATTGGCATATGAATAGCAGCTGTGAATTTTTAATCTGCTCCTTCTAAGCCAAGAGAAGTTCTCTGCACAAGTAGTCATCATGTTAGGGAGCAGATGGCTGAGACCTTGGCAGAGCATTCAAACTGAAAGACCTAGAGAAGTTTGTTTTTCTTCTCAGACGGACAAATGATGCAGATCACTCCGAGAGGCATCTCTTTTGAATCTTAAAATCAGAAGTCAACTTTATGCCTTGCCAAATATCTTATCCTAGCTTGTGCTCAACCACTCCATGGCTGAGGGATGATGAGATCAGTCGTGATTTTGAACTGTCCTGCAGTGCCTGAAGGGATCTCTCTGTCCTTCCTTTACTGTTAACTTTAAACAGAGAGTGAGGAGAAGGGAATCCCTAAGGCCAGCAGAGCTGGTCAAGTGCTCTTTGCACACCTGTGGGAGAAGACCTTTACCCCCAGTACAGAGGGAAGCTCCAAAGGGCTGCTCTCAGCACGCATGTATTGAAGCCCCCTCTGCATGTTCATATGTATTAACTAATCATTTTTCCATGGTCCACTGTTCTTAGAAAGAAAGAGCTAACTTCAGACTTTCAGCTTCTAAGATCATGCTCTTAATTCAAATGGTTGCAAGGTCTTATTTTTAGCAAGGAGAGCACGGCCAAGTAACCCAGCAACTCCACCAGACCTCGGCAAACCCCCTGTGTGAAAAGGTAGATGGCTCTGATGTCTTCCCAAAGGGATCCAGGGAGGGGTAAGCAGCACCACTTTCAGGGAGTCAGAAAATCTTTCCTTGTCCCCAGTCCCCTTCCAATCTACAATTCCTGATTCATATTTGTGTCACAAAGGTCTCTCCAGTCACTACTCCTGGCTTCTTTGGGAACTGAGTGGGAGGAGACCTCTTTAAAACCCAGGAGACAACACGATGTCCACAATTCTCCCTCACTGACACGTGGTTGTGGCAGCTTGCAATGAGTTCTGGGTGGAAGGGAGGTGGTGAAAGGAAGGAACAACCACCTCATCTTCTCACAAGCATCTGCTGCCACTGTGAGAAGACAGGAAGGCTGAGGACAGGACGACCAAAAACCCTGTGGAAGGCAAACAATTTAGTGAGACAGATTTGCTAATCCTAGGCTTAGCTGAGCCTGAGATTTTCTGGCTAAGGTGAGGCCAACATGACAGGGAATCTGTGGGTTTTCTAACCCTGAGAAGAGGCTGTGGGATCACCAAGAAGTCAGGAAGGGCCAGAGACCTAAGAGCACCAGGCCATAGGGAGAAAAGTCTGGGAGGCTGATGGACATGAAGTACCTCGTGTGCCAGAAACTCCAACCTGCTGTTGGGGCACCGGGATGAACAAACCCCAGCACTGAGCATCACCCCAGCTCCGGGCATCACCCCAGTTCCTCCTGGCCGTCCGGAGGGGCTCACCTTGTGCTGTTTCCACATGGCTCCCAGGGCCTTCACGTCGTGCTTGCTGTGCTTGCCCTCCTCCAGGCACTGGTAGCAGACGGGGCTGCGGCAGCTCACGCAGTACATGCTGTAGTTCTCCAGGTCGTGCTCGGCGCACGTCGGCATCTTTCGACCGCCGCCCGCCCCCTTCGCTCCGCCGCCGTCGCCGCCGCCGCCGGGGGCGCCCGG
>VWZF01005269.1:1116531-1143222 GCA_013396755.1 Sclerurus mexicanus | reverse complement strand
TTGTATCCTTGGTGGCATAGAGTAATAATATATGGGGAAGGGAGGCGGGGGGCGGGCAGGAGTAGGAAGGGGCGGGAAGAGCCCTTTCCAGCAAATAAAGTGGGCGCTCTCTCTACGGGCAGGGACGACGAAAACATTTTTTTTAAAGGATCTCTACACAGCGATGCCTTCATGTAGTTAAATAAAGCCATTGTTTGGGTAGCGGATCGAACGCAGGCGGGGTTCCGCTATCCCTAGTAGCCCTTTCTCCCCTCCCCGAAAAAAGGAGGACGCTCGCCAAGAAACTAAGCGCGTGCCTCTCCTCCATACAGCTCTCACCATGCTGGAGCACAACCGAGATTCCCAAAATGTCAGGCACTGACGGAGCGAGGGACGAGAAAGGGGTTAAAAAGGAAGCGCGGAGCCCGGCTACGAACGCCGCGGCTGGCAGGGGCGGCAGAGCGCAGCGAGCGGGGGACGTGCCGCATCGCCCCGCTCCCAGCCCTGTGACCCCAACAGGAATCTGCTGCGAAGATAAATCAGGGATGACAGCTGAGAGTTTATGAACTGAAAATAACCATCCTTAGAAGAAAGAAAGCAGCAGTGGGAAATCCCCCATCCGTTTTGTTTACTCTACATACGCTTAGCGTGGATTCAGCAGTGGTTTATTTTCATAGTGAAGAGATTATATGTAAGAGTGACTTCACCGCTTCTTTTATTATTATTATCGTCGCTGTTCCTATTATTACGGTTATTCATTTATCCTGTTTTAAAGCCACTACTGTATTATCTCCAGTTCCATAAACAGATCCTAATTTTTCGTTTGCTTTAAAATGCAAACTGGTCATTTGAGAGCAGCTATTTAAAACAATGCAGAAGTAACTGGTGTCAAACCAAAAGAAAGAAAAAAAAAAGAGAAAAGGTATTAAAACCGTTGAATCTCATCATGTTTCTTAGTAAATGACAAGGGAGTTTGTGACACTGGTTAGGAAAAGATTTTCTAGTTTTAGGCTTGGCTTTTGCCAGATTATTAAAACTGTTGAAGCACAGAAAAGGAGGGATGGGGTCAGAGAGTAGGAATATATTAAAGCTTCAATTTTTTTCAGTCTTTCTGCAGTTCCTTTTTGTATCTTGCCTTGCCGCTGTCACGACAAGCTGCGGGAGAAAAGAGTCCTGAGGGGTTTAAAGCTTTGTAGTTCCCCATTTCAAGGTGAAAAGCAGCAGCTTTGGCCTTTGGCACATAAAAGAAGCAGTCCTGACCCACATAAACATGCCTGTCTTCTGGCTTCTTTTTCTTTTATGTGACCTCTTATGTCCTTTTATGTGCAGGAATTGAGAGTTTATAGACTGACTGTGTGTTTGGGCTACCTCCAGTTAGAAACCTCAGTGGTGCAAGAAATGTTTTGAAATACCATTGATTTCACAGCTACCTTATGCTACTACATAGTAAAAAAAATCCGTGGGTGAAATGCTGTTATCTTCATAGTCGCGGTTCTCTGCTCTACCATCTGTCAGCAGCAGGAGTGGATGTATTCTGAAGGTTTCTTGCAGACCTACAGGGGAATCCAAGTCACAAATTTCAAGTTTATGTTGAAAGCCAAAATGCTAAAGGTAATTAGGAAAGCATGGTAGCTTTTTCATGGACTTTTGCCTTCTCTCTTTACCTGTCCTGTGTGTTAAGGAGACAGTGACCATGACGTGCATAATGGTAGCAGCAGGCCTGAGATATCCAAGCAAAAGTGGACAAAACAGACAGGTAAGTGATGGAAATGTGAAGTTATGAACACCAAACCCAACCAACTCCCCTTTTTAGCTGGGGCCTGCAACTTCCAGAGTTCTAATACACTGAATTTTTAACATTTCCATTTGGAATGCTACTCTAGAGTTTATGTAAAATCCTAGAATTGTTGGCACTTAACATGGGAAATGGCAAGAAAGAAACCATATCAGAAGGGATAACCACTCTTTTTTTTGAGAAATCTCAACTTTTCTTCTCCTCTCCACAAATCCGATTTGGCCTGAGATCATATAACTATAATACATGACATATGAAATGGAAATAAAAAAAAAAAAAAAAGTGCTCTGTCTGTACTATGACTTTTATTTCATTCAGGGTCTTTTTTCACCTACTGAGTATGAAACGTTTATGCCCAGAAGAGCTGTGACTTTGAGAGCAGGGAGAGCTACATGGTATGGTACACCTGTTTACCTGTCCTACTGATCCCAGAACAGCTCGTTTCCAGGGAGTTGTAGAGTTTCAATGCAGAAACTTTCATCCCCATGGCACCAAGGACTGCTGCGGGAACTAGCATCTACTGTAACAGCACTCTGTGCTCTGTTGGGTTTAGGTTGCAGAGCACAGATTTTTCTCCTTATGACAAATATTTATCTGTATAACCACAAGTGCACTGCTGATGATGAACGTGAACAGTCATCATTGTCATCCTCACTACTAAAGCAGCCAGAATGGAAACTGGTGTAAGAGTTGAAAAATGTCACTGAGCTTGAGCAGACTGACCTTAGACACACTTACTCTTGCCAAGGAACAGATCCCACTGAGTTGATTCCACTAATTTTAATGGAATTATTCATAAAGTACTGTTTGGTCTGAGCCTGATAGAATTGGGACTTTACTATGTTTTGCAATCAACTCATTTTTATAATGGCCATGATTCCTATAATTTTTCACCTTGTTATGTTCAAATGAGACTTTAATCTGTTAGAGCTGTAGCAGTGTATGGATAACCTAGAAACCCTAGGCAGTCCTGGCTTTGATCTTTATTTTAATGCTTCACTATCACTAGTATCATCCCCTTAAACTATTTACCCTTTGTAAGAACTTACTAGCATCTTTTATATCCCCTCCGCAATGGGAAAAAAAAAAAAAAGCTAATGATGTTTATTTGTAAATTCTCATTACCAAAAAAAAAGGAGAAGGTGAGTTTTGGTACAACCCCTCAATAAGGAGAGGTTTGATTTATCTTTTTGTTTTTCTTGCTTTATTGCTTATGCCTTCTCATTCCGCTTGTTGCTACCTTTTTTGTTGTTTTCCCATTCCTTTGCCTATACTTTTTATATTTTATATTGAACTCCCACCCTTTCTGGTTAATTTTCCTTCTTTCTTTTGTCATTTTTTTTTCTTCAGTAGCTGTCCACCAAGGTCACTTCACTTTGTTCAGTTTTATTCTTTTGCCACCACTGTTTCTCCATGGGGAATTTTTTGATTCCAGTATTCCAGCAACCCTTCCACTAATGGGCATCACTCCAAGCACACATCCTCTCATTTGAAGGGTAACAGAGATGAAAAAAGACGTTCTTATCTCCAGATTCTTATTCCATTGTAAAAAGGAGAACAGAGAAGATAAAATGCACCTGGGCTAATGCCAGCAGCTTGTGTGGCAGTGTGAGCTGCCTCACTATAAATGCAAGGTGCTCAATTATCAGCAGAGGATGACCTCAGCAACCACTGTGGACAACAAAGGTGCACCTGCTGATCATCTCTGAATTTTAGGCTGGAGTACTAACCAGTGGCAGTACGTACACCCCACACACCATGTCACTGCTGTTATACATAATAAACAACATGACACACTGTAATCTCTCCTGTCTGCTTATTCTTCATCACATTCTTTACCCAGACTCTTCATCCCAACATTACCAGCTCCAGCCAATGCTGGCACTGCACATTCTGTTTGAGGGGTGATGAGGCAAAGAGGCATGGGAGGGCAGGCTTTCACTGTGGCTTAGGGGAAAAGCTGATGTATATGATCCATGGGTCAGGGCAGCTTTGGAAATGGCAGCTACATGCTACCCTTTTCCCTCCTCTCCTTGGTTTTATAGATTTGCATTAGGTACATTATGTAGGTGTAACAGTTTTGAAATAGATTTGGTTCTGGGGTTTGTTTTTTGGTTTGTTTTTTTGTTTGTTTAGGTTTTTGGTTTGTTTTTTTCTTTTTCATTTTGTTTCATGGGGTTTTTTTGTTTTGTTTTGTTCATACATTCAAGTGGCTATTATATTATTTAGGGTTTTCAAATGTTTGCACATTGATCTGTTCATGAAAGGAAGGACAGCAAACTTGGCAGCAGCGCAGAAGAGCACCACAGAAGCATGGCTGCTGATAAAAAACTTATCTGTTGGCTAGCAGAAGACTGTATCTGTAATAGAAATGCAGCTACATAGTGAATTTTCTCTGTCAGAGGAGTAAATCTGCCATACAAAAATATAATTCACAACAGAGGACAATTCCATACAATGGAATTTTATTCAGAATGTCTGCTGAGTATATGGTTGTTATGATGGTTAAATAACAAAAAATGGTGCTTGGTCCTAAACACTGCTTAAAAAAATACACTTCTACATCTATTTCAGCCATCTAAGTATGGAATTTGATACAGAGGAAAATACTGCTTTAAACATATATACCAACAAAAAGTGGTAGGTTGGCACATACAAATTTCAGTAAGAGGTCAGTTTCAGTATTTCTTAACAAATTTGTATTGAAAAGAAAATACAAAGAAAGCACAAAAGGCACTAACCTACAATCAGGACTCTTGAAAAATAAGATCTCATGTTTCTGTGGTGTTGTAAAAATACCTCAGCCTGCAAGCCTTTGGAATTACTCCAGGGACATCTTGGATTTCCTGCTGTGCCTGGAGTCCTCTCTTTCTTTCTGTTTCTGTGCAGTGGAGTGAGATACTTTTCCTTCTGTGCTACAGTTCAGGTTGCAACCAGCATCCTCAGGGGTGCTTGCTCTTTTGAGAGGCGAGAGGACGAGAGCGCTGGCCCCTGAGCAGCTGTGTGTGAGGGACAGCAGGAAACTGTGCCCTGCTTTGGACCCATTTCAGAGCACCACATGGTTAAAATCTTCACAGTACGATTATTATAGAGAGCTCGTGTCATGTTTGCTGCCTTTTTTTAAAGTCACTGGGTAAAGTTCTCATAGAGATTATTTGGTATCAATGACATTATGGCAGAGACTGGGTTATGGCTCCTCAATTATTCCCTGTGGCCACTTGAGGAGAGAGTATCATAGGAAGCTGTTCTGAGCTTAGTCTGTCTCAACCTTCTTCACCTGTCCTGCCATAGTTCCCTGCTCCCTCAGCTGTTCCTATGGTCATCCCATTCATGCCTGTAAAGAAAAGTTTCTCTGCCTTATTAAGACACTAGTCAGGATTATATAAAATCCAAACCAGTTCAAGTATTCTCTTTTGGTAGGAAGGCTGGAAGGAGGTAGGAAAAAGTAATGGCATGCTAAGCATTGTGGAGTGGGAGGGAATAAAGGAGAGGGACAAACACCCCAACAAAAACAAACAAGGAATAAGTAATGTTAACAATGAAGTGCCAGTGTTTCCTAAGAGCACAGGAAGGGCTGAAAGAAAACATATTTGGAGAAGAATCTAGGTGAGGTTAGGCACTTAATTTGCAACTGTGGAGGTAATTTGCCACCATGTGGCAATCTCTTCCCATGTAAAGAAAATCCTTACATAAAGGGGTAGTGCATTTTAGTCCCTGAAAGGGTGGGCAGTATCCTGTGAACAGAGCTAGGGAGCTGATCCACGTGTGACTCGCTGAGAAAGGCCTCTTATCGAAAAGGGAGGCCCAAGTAGCTTTTCTACAGCTTTACTATATATCAGAAGAGAGAAAAAGTGCTATCATTGTTTAGCAAGAGATTACTAGTAAGGAAATTTCCCTGAGCCAAGAAGGATCTAGAAATAGTCACCCCTAAGAGATGGGCTTTGCTTTTCTATTCTCTCTCATATGGTCTCCAGAAATGATGCTCTGAGCATGTATTTGAAAGATCAGGAGACCTGTGAAACCTGCCTTGACTGTAGATACTGGGACAAAATTTACATGGAGTTCTAGTAGGTTTGACTAAAGCCTCCCCTATATATTGGAATGTCACACAGGAGCATCAAAAATGAAAAGACTTGGAAGTTGTATGGAGAAATCAGGAGTAGGAGCCAAGAGAAATGTAGGAGATTCTTAACTGTGAGTGGGGCCAGATTGACAGTTTGCAGAAACAGAGGCTGCCTTGAGCTTCCCCTTCTCTTTTCAGCTTGGTTTCTGATAAGTAAACAAGAACTCCCACATTTCTACGCTGTGTATCAAGACAGGAGGGACTTCTTATGCGCATGGGGACTTGTGTCCTGCAAACTGTAATCCAGCAGAAATCTGTGTCACCGCTGCAAAGGAAGGTTCTTTCCGACACCACCCCCAGCTGCCCATTCTCATCACCTCTTCTGCAAAGTAGGTTTCATGCAGCTACAAGCATTAATCCAGCCCAGGACAATTAGCTTTCAGCATCAGCATCTTGATTCAGAGATGCCCATGTCTACATAAGGACAGGAGCTGAGAGGAATGGCCCCTTGTAGCACCACTGAGAATTTGTACAAGATCTGAAAAGTGATGTCTGTGGCCTGAGACATGAGCATCAGTCAAGTGGGGAGGCAAGTCCACAAGATGCCAAGCTTTATATATCTTTTTTTCATCAACACATCTCACCTACCTGAGACTTATGCATCCTTCTCTTCAGCAGCTTGTTGAGCTGCCCAGTGGGAGGGAGAAAATAGATGTCAGCCAAATCAATCGCACTCGCACCAGCAATGTATTCTGTTGCTTCATTTAGCACTACATTTTCTGATTTGAAAAACAACTTAGTTCTGCTTTTGTCCTCTTTCCCTTTGCTACATTTCCCTTTCATCTATGACAGCATCTTTTAGCATTCTTACATAAGTACAGAGATTGTTTCCCTCTTTCTTATGTTGCTTTCCTTTGCTATTCTTCCCTCTCTCCTTGATGCAGAGACACTCCCTTGCTCCTTCACCCTCCCCTCCTGACACCCATTGCCACTTTTCTGCCCTTCTTCCACCACTTGTCTCACAGAGTGATGCCTCCTCCTTCCAATACTCTGTTTGTTTCCCACCTCACACTGAGTCCAGCACCCACCGTGCACCTTTGTCTCCCTCAAGGACAAGAGGGAAGTGATCTGGAGAACACGAACCCTATACAAAGAGGTGGGATTTATCCTATCAGTCCTCTGTACTGGCTATGGCAACAAACCCTCATTAAAGAGAAGCAAGATTTGCCTGTTTGTCCTCAGGCACAAAGGATTGTCCTTTTTCTGCCCTTACTGCAGAAGGACCAGCCTGCTGATGGGGTACAAGGCTGACCATGATGTTTTCTTTTTCACATCAGTGTGATACAAAAGTTAGAGGATCCTCCCTGGGGAGAACTCCTTACATAAGAGATGTGTGCACTGCCAAATGCCAGCCCAAAACAGAAGTACAGCAGAGAGATTTGCATAAAGAAAGCAGCATCACTCAACTCCTGTGTACCTCCTGCAATCTGGGTCATTGAGGGACATAGGAAGCTGTCACCATTTAGCCTACTGAGAAATACTAACATAGAAGAAATGCAAGGGCCTCTCTGATCCAGAATCAGAAGGTACAAAGAGAATTATGAATCCCACAGACAGTCTGGTCTATCAGATTTTTATTTACACCAAATTTTGCACCATTGTAGCACCGATTTCAATTGCTTGAGCTGTTTTCAGCATAGCCTGTAAATAATATGAAGCATGCACAGAATCAAATATATACACTGTCTAGTTCCTCTTTATGCTTCTGCTATCATCCTGTAGGAATGGCTAATCCACTTTCAGGCCTCCTGTTCATTCCTCCAGCTTAATCATTTCCCAGTACACATCACATGGCAAACCAGAATTCCACAAATCTCACTTCTCAAAAAAACCCCAAACCCAACCATTACCAATCTGATTTCAGTTCTTTTCTTATACTTGCTGTGATACCCACAAAGATAAATGAAATTACAATATTTGTGAAACACCCAATCTACTGCATGTGCATTTAAAACTGAATCTGTCGGCATATTACCCCATCTGCAGAGAGATTAGTCAGAATCTCTCTCCTCAACTTTTCCCTCCTAAGTCTCTTGCTGGGCTCTTGCCTCCTTTGAGTTGATTTCACTTTTCATTTTATATTTCCATCAACACTAGAGGAGTAAAACAGCTGAAGGGGACAGATAAGGGACTTAGCCCACTACAGCCACCAACTCTAAATTGGATTGACTGGCTGAGTGCCCCCAAATGCTCCATGGATATGCAATTTAATAGAAAGAAAAAAAACTCTACACACAAAGAAAAATGTGCAGAAAATAATAACACCACTTTATGAAACATAACAGTTTCAGCAATGTGCATATGATTATATCCTTAATTCAAATGAAATGTAACATACATGCTCTTATGTTACCCAAGGAAAAAAGAACCTCGGATGATTATTTAATTTGTCCTTTTACTAAATGATTCAATATTTAGCAAGCCATACCCAAGGAAGAGCATTAAAAAAAGGCCATATTACATCAGCGTAACAATGAATGTGGTCTACCTTATCTTTGACAGTAGCCAGCAATGGATACAGAGGGAAGATTACAAAATAGGAGCGCAACAAAACAGATGAGGAAAAAGATGCTAAGAAGGATTTGAGGAAGACAAAAAATAGGTTAAAGAGGGGCAGAGGAACTAATATAATTCCCTTAATTTTGTAGACCGCTGTATATGTGTGTGAGGCTTTACTCCCATGGGTGAGTGCACATGGATTCCTAGAGAGGCAGCTTCAAGCAGGATCAATGCTCACAGGGGGCAGTGCTCTGGGCTGCGCATGAGTGCTCCCTTACCTGATGGAGCAGGTGATGGAGATCAGCTTTCCTGTCTGCATAGGCAGAACAGCAGGGATTTGACCAAGCATTCATTTTTAATTTGTTCTTCCTTTTAACTTGAGATATTGCCTCTAAGATTCAACCAGTTTTAACTGCAAGCCGAAATTGTGTATCTTCAAAGTATGTGTTGGCATCTTCTGTAATTCTTCAGTTAGTGGGAAAATTAAGTTTATAATAGTCCTGCCAAACTCCTCTGTCCCAAACCAGGCAGATCTCTGCTCTAGTAGTATGCTGTGCTATCCTCATCATTCCTCTCAGTTCTTTAAATTATTCCATTTGGCTTCACAACTTGCCATCCCTTGATCTTCTAATAGGATGGTGACCTCCTGATCCCTTTCCAGGAGCTCTGCTTAAAACCTAACCTTTCTAGACTGCCAAACTTCCATTGGCTCCTCATTTCCTTCCCTCTGTGCCACCAATCTCATCAGTCCCTTTCTACATCTTGAGCTTTCCATTTCCTTTCATTATTTTTCTGCTAGGAAAACTCAGTTTAGCCTATTCACTGCTCAACCACCACAGCAGCTGCTGAGTAACAAAAAAATCAGTGGAACATTACAACATTTGCAGCGGCTCGTTTACCAGCACCAAAACTGTTTTGCACCAGGAGAGCATCATGATTTCTATTTGTTCCTAATATTTGGAATATCTCCAGTTTGAATGCTGCTGAGTTGGGGTTATTTTTTTCTGATTTGGTAAAACTGAGTCATTATTCATGATCTGTGCAGAGTGCAGGTCCACCAGCAAGAGATGGAAGGTGGGATTTATTCCGCCTGGAGAGCGTGGCTCATCCCTCCACAGGACAGGTGTCTTTGGCTGCAGAACCAGCTGCCCACCCCCCTGTCTGTGCTGCTCCAGGCAGCTGGCAAGGTTACACCTGACACCCACCCTTCAGGTGGGTCAAGTTGGGTGTGGGAAATGCTGTCTCTGGGGTCTTTGCCTACTAAAGCAACTGCAGCACCCACAGCGAGGGGCTGGAGAGGTACTGCAGATGTCAACACTGGAAGAGACAGGGGCACCGCTCATTTGGCAAAAGGCCAGGTTGCACAACAGATCCCCATTCTGCTCAGTGCCCTGCCTGCTTCTGGGTGTCACGTTATTTCTGGCCTTGCTGACAACCACTCCTGTTCCTACAGTGACTGTGGGTAGCAATGTTAGTGCTGACATTCAGACTTAATTGACCCTCATCCTTCAAGGACACAGAGCAGAACAAAAGAAGGCTACGCTATAAATACACTGAAATAGGCCATGCACCCTTGTCTGGAGAGCCCTCCATCTCTCCTGTCACCGTCTTGCCTGGGGGTTCAATGAGACTGTAGATTCTCTGTTGCATGTCCCAGGCACACAGGCAGGAGCAGCCACATGGAGATGGTCCAACCCCGGCCCCACCGAGGGCACTGATCCTCACTGTTACCTCCTGCTGAAGAACATTCCCCTGGTCTTCCTCATCTTCTCAGGAACTGTTACTAATACCAGATGACTCACGTTGTGGCTTGTTGGGTGGGGCAGTGTGTTCAATCACTTCTACAGCAGGAGTTGTAATTACAATATTCTAATCTAAGGTGCAACTGCCACCGACAAACAGCCCCCATTCAGGCAAAAAAAATGGGACATTCAATGCTAAAACTTGGGTGATACACAGACTGGCCTGTATTACTACCTATGTGTGGTGACATCATCAGTGAAGTCATTACTTGAGACAACAGAGTTTGCAAACTAGTAGTAGAACGTTTTTCATGCACATAAACTTGTTCTATGGCTATATATACATCAGACATACCTGCTGAGGAGCTCTAAGTAATTTCAGCCTGCTTTTTGGTCATTCCATCACAGTCCAGAGGTGTATAGGAATCAGGGATGAAAGAAGTCTGCAGGAATTCTGAAAGAGGCTTCTGAGATGACCCCAGAGAGATTACAAAGGCACTTGCCTTCTGCCTGCCTCTTCCTCTTTAATATTTAAAACTTCAAATATTTTTACTAAGCCATTTGTCAGTCCACTACTAGTAATTACAATGATAGCACAAGATCACTCTAAGTATTAAAGTGTGGTTTTGTGATGTTCTAAGATAGTCAAATGGTATTGTAGAATCAAAAAATTAATATTTTCCTGTGCATTTTTTTATTTTACAACTCTGTTTAAAAAGTAAAGATAGTATGCCTTGAATCTGTAATATAAAAAAAGCAGCTGCCTTCACATTCCAGCAATCCAGCATGACAAACTATATACCTACACACATACCCCTCAGTTTGCACAGCTGTTAATAAATACGCATTTTACATTTAGCCAGTAACTTCTGTTCAATGTTTCTCTCCAGATACTCAGGGACGAGTTAAACATCACTTAGATTACAGGGTGATGCATTCACCATATCAAAATCTAGCAAAAGGAGCTCCTTTGGTAGCAAAAGAAGCAACCAGTGGTGATTAAAACAAGCAAATGTCCTGGGGAAGTGTTTGAAGAGAACTGCAGGCCCTGATCAAAGCACAAGTAATGTAAGCACACAAGGCTAGCAGGAAGAAATTCTGTCTTTTATTAGGCCAGCACACACTATTGGAGAAAATGGGCAACTTTTCATACAAAGGCCTTTTTTCAGGTCTGCATTTGGTCTAATAAAAGCTGTTGTGTCTCCCTACCAATGCTGCTTCTTTTCTCTTTGCAGATCACTGCTGAGTCAATACTCCTGCTGCTACAGCAGAGCAAAGTCTTGTTGGCAGACATGATTGATGCCACACGGTCTAACACTTTAGGGGAATAATCTCCGCGTTTAATTATTTCAGTACAGAAAGGCAGCTCCCAAGAAGAACTTATCTGAATTATTGAAAAAGAGCTCTGTCAGAAGAAGAAACAAGCAGTTGAAAGACATATTTGTCAAAACCCAACACTTCCATTACAACAATAGCATAAAAGTTATTTTTCAACGTGGTTCAGGTTACCATAGAGTAAAGCTGTCTGAAGTCTCTGTCTCTCACAATCTCTCTCTGGTTTTGTGCAACTTTATTCCAGGGACTTCAGATTTTTGTTTTTTTAATCTGCAGCTATGCACCCCTCTGCCCTACCTGACTGTCTGGTTGTCTGCCAAACTGAGACAAAAAGAGCTCTTTTGCCACTTTCTTCTAAGAGCTGTGAGACTGACAAGAAGCACATCTGAGAGTGAGCAGTAAGCTGAGAAGAGCCCTCTCCAGCTCACATTTGCAAGGGCTTCACTGCTTCTCAGCTCTTCCTCAGCTCTCAGCGGCTTCTCCACCCTGAGGACTTGTGATCTCTGCAGAGAAGGAGGCTGAAACAATGATAAGAGCCTGAGCCATACGTGGCATGGCGGAGAGATACTAGTGAGACAAGGAGGAAGAAGGGAAAGGTGATTACCTAAGGTGAGAATTTCTGCAAAGGCAGCATTTGACATAGAGGTGGACAACAACTTGGAGAAAAGCAAGCCTCTAGTTCATGTTTTGTCTTTATGAGGACATAGACCAGATTTTGGGATTTGAGTTTATCCTGAATGTTAGTTGGATGCACTGGAGAACTGCGGGATGGGACTGAACTGGAGGAGGCAAGTACAATTCCTGAGAGAGGAGTGTGGCTCTTTGGTGAGAAGCCTGTTTGAAACTCCCTTTCATTGGGGTGTGAGTGAGGTTCAACCAGGTGAAGAAGCAAGACAAGGACAAGAAGAACAGAATGTTAAGTCAAGCCTTTATTTTTTGTGCTACTAAACTGAATCCTCTAGTGAAACATTTTGATTGAAGGTAACACTGACACCCATTCCAGCTGTAGATCTGCCAGTTTGCTTCCAAGCTGTGATCAGAGAAATATTTTCACCAGGCTGTTCTGCTGCCAAACAGGCAAGCAAGCAGGAGTGAGACAGGGTGGCTGATTAGCTTCCAAATGTCAAGGTTTGCCTTTAACTGTCTCCCTCCCCCGAATTTTACAGAGGCAGAGCTACCTGTTTGTGATGGCAGTGCCTTGGGCAAGAGTACTGTTACTGCTTTTGGGACACTGGCTACCAGTGCTGCATGCTGCTCCTGAAGTCTCATCACACAGTAATCCCTGAGGAATGCATCTTCATCTGTTTCTTCAAGGCCTGTTTTTTCTCAGTCTTTGTAATATTTTGTGAGAAGCTGCTGTGAAGTCCTGTTCAAATGTCACTTGGACCTTCCTTGTCAATGAAGAGTTGAGTTCTTGCTACAGATCCTGGTTTTATACCAGCATGTACCTATTTATTCCTCTTACAGACAGATACAGTACACTGTGTACAAGACTCTCACCAGAGAGCACGTATACAGTTTAAAAGTAGCGCATCACCAAAGGTATTCCCTCTCAGAGACAGAAGAGAGAGTATTTCCCCGAATAAACACATTATCCTTCTATCCAATCCTTCCATATTCCTGCAGAAAAACAGCTGAGGAAAGATGTGAAATTGTAACCTTTCCCTGAAAGCCACTAACAGTCCTTGACTGACTAGGAGATGGAACAGCAGAGGTCTTCACTGGAAATGTTTCATAGCCAGGGCACATTAGACCTAGGCCATGGTTTGTAAATCCCCAACAGCTACTAATGAAAGATTTGACTCTGTAGCAGTCAAAAATCAAATGCTCAAGTATATTCTGAAGAAAACAAGAAAACCCTCCAACAGCTGAGAATCAGTGTTGGAAATATCCATCAGCTACTGCCCACCAGTCTGCTCACACTGCAGACAATGAGATGGCTTGATAGCTGTTTTCTGCCGTGGCTGCAACTTCTCTGGAAACATTCAAGGGTGATGCAAAATGGGATCTCACCCCACCTATAAGTCACATATATATCCATAAACATAAAAAAGCTATGTGGAAAGGTATAAAGAAATATGTGAATGGAAAAATAAGAGGTCTTCACTATGTGTATTAATAGAAGTTTAAGAAAAAACAGAAGAATCAGAACCCCCTCTCCCCTGCATGCATTTCAGCATAGAGGTTCTTGTTTTTCTCTCTTCCCCTTTCTGATAGCTTCTCCTTTCCTCCTTGCTGACAATTTTAGCATCTAAGTGTGCTATTTTTCTCAGCACTGCGTACAGCAAACTTTTATTTTGCCAAACCTTTCTCTTTCTTTCTTTCTTTCTTGTCTCCCTGGTTATACAACTCACCATACCACTGGGGCAGTATCCCCCAAACACATATTTCAAATTTGCAAATTCCTCTCCATTATCTTTGCTCCAGCCCAAGCCCCAGTGATCTCAGAACTGAGCTCCTTCTTCCCTGCTGAGGTCTTAACCTCAAAAGAGGCTTTTCTTCACTCTTTACCTTTTTCTTATTTCACTGCTTCTTTTTCAATGTCATTATCTCTTTTTTTTCCATCACCAACACACCCCCCTCTAAGCTGCCTCTATTTTTCTCATCTTCCAACATCTCCTGAGACTCTCCTCACTGAATTTACCATAAGGATCCCTGCAACGATCACAAGGCCCACAGAAACCCCTGCCAAAGTGATGAAATATGCATTGGCTCTACCTGTGCTGATAGTGGTAGCCCGTTCAAGCCTCTCATGTCAATCATGAACTCTGCTGTTCACATGGTATCCTGCAAAGACAATAAACTAAGAACAGACTCCTGTAGAGAAAATAAAAGCCAGAAGGGCTCCCCTGATGCTTCACATTACACTGAAGCCTCAAAAGGTAGGAAAAAATATACTCAACCTTTGCAAGACAAGGAAGCGCAGCAAAATGTTGCAGAATGACTCATTTCAGAGTTTCAGAATCATGAAGGAAATAGACAACACTGTGTTAAGATGCAAGGGTGATACTGAGTAGAGTGGTACAAAACTTAGGAAATTTCATGGTATAAAACTTGAAAACTTCATAGGAAAAGAAGGAGATCAGGAGAAATTACAGACTAAATTCAAAATTAAGTTAACCCAACAAATGCATATATGGAAAATCAGGATCAAGCTGGCTTAGAAAGGCTTAAATCTGTCTCAGCACCTTGCTCCTCCAGGTTCTCTGATAGTCACTGTTCATCCCTGGACTAAAAAGTATTTGACAACCTACGCCCTCTGTAGCTTTATCAGTTCTTTGGCCCATATTGCTGTCATCCTAAACTAGGTCTAGAACAATTTCAGTTGCAGAGGACATACATAAGGGAATATCCTTGCATACAGGGCTGTAGTCTTTTTGAAAATTGTAAAAGCTTAAAGTAGCTAGCAATTTTCCAACCACTGACATCAATAAATTATATGAGGAAAGAGGGTTGGAAATTAACTGAATCTTTGGATGAAGTACAAGAAGAGAAAGAGGCCAGGCACTGCTGCTGTCTTATTAGAGCAAGGACAGGAGAAAAGTCTGATCTTTTCATGGCCTTTTGGGCATGGTCTGAGGTACAGACATTGTTCACTCTGGGGAAAGGGTACTAAACAGTCTTGAGCTCTTCCTCCTTTTAGCACAAGGCAGCACCTCCAGCGATCATGGACGCATCTCTCCTTCACTGACTAGGTGACCCGGGACTTAAAAGCCTGGGATACCACCACTGACATCTGTGTATGTAATTAACTTCACATTAACAGATTTTCCAGGTAAAGCTTTTTGCTCAAAACCAATGGATTCTGCTTCAACTGTCTTAACATGTAGCTTGTTTTCCCTACAGGTCCACTACAACAGCCAGCTTTAACTTGATTTTGCCACTGCTTTTATATAACTGTTTGCTTCTACATCAGACAACAGATGATGCCAGCCAAACACAAATTTATGACTTCAATGACTACAGTGAAGTTGAATTAAGTGATGTGTTTAGTCTCCCTTGGCAGTGTTCCCTTCCTTCTGTTTTTGATAAATAACCATTTGTGATCATGGAGTTTTAATAAACTGACAAGGTCTAATTTCTCCATGCAGCCATGGGTTCCCTACCTGGTAAGAATAAAAAAAAGGGCTTACTAATACTACTATTTTTAATCACCTTTTAACCTATGCTGTTCTTGTTTATATCTCACTTGAATATTTTTCCTTTTTTCTTTTTTTGCCTAAATACCCGTTGAAATGAAGCAATGTGCGATGACTGAGGAAAATCACCATACAAGCAATGTCTAAAAGTATGTAGTTGTACAGTGCTCCCAGTGTAAACTGGGAGGAGAGGAAGAGCCAGGGGCAATAATCCTTTGTTCAGGCTAGGCTGCCTCTGTCATTCAAGAGGACGAAATAAAGACAGGCTGCACTTCCACTGCCATATGAAAAGTGCCCAAGGGGAGTTGTGTTGTTCTAGTTCAAGCTATTTTCCTTCCCATCTGCTCAAGTTGATTTAGAGAAGTGCATTATGCAACCTAACTGCTCTGCTGTAATCCTGCTATGCTGAGGTTCAAACTGATGTGGCAGTACACTTAGCACTTCTAGAAGTTTTGAGGAAAAGGAGAGATTATGTCAAACCAGGCCTTGCTGCAATGGTAAAGGTATTGCTATATGGCTTTTAAAAGAAACAAACAAAAAACCAAAGAAGAAACACCCCAAAAACCCAGAGAACAAAACAAAAAACCAAACCAAAACAAATCCCTGAGGAAAGATGAAGATTAAAATTGAGTAAGGTTGAACTACACTCAGTTGTACCCCCAAGATGGAGCAAGAGTGTGAAAAGCAACAAGGACAAGAGTAAAAACACGTTACCTGCACAGCTTGAGCGTTTGGCAGTGAAACAGTGATGTTATTGTACACCTACAATCCAGGACATGATCACCTGCGGTTCCTCAGATCGTCTCATATCACTGCTGGTATCAGATGTAGCATTTGTAAATCACATGTTAAGTGCTTGCCCTCAGCTAAGAAAAACAAAAACATTTAATGTATATTTGTGAAATCTGATAAAACATTCATCTTAATACTGCTTAATGAAATCCTTCAAGTTCCCTACATTTTCACTTACCCTTTACACAGGCTAACATTATAAATGACAGCATCTTTCCTGATCCTTGCTTATGTGATTATTATGCACCTCCTAGGTCTATTTGGTAAATCAATGTTGCTCTAAGAACCTAGGTCCCCTGAAGAACAACTTGACAGCAAGTTTTTTTGTCAGTTCTTCTCTGAAACATCCAACATTCAGACACCACAGATACTCAGTTGCTTTTTATGAGCAGGGAGAAGTTGTTGGTTACAATGATCTGTGTGACCTACCGTTTCCAGCTCAATCTCCCCTTTTTTCTTCCAGAGGTGAAACAAGAAATCCCAAACACCATCACTGCACTGATTCAGCAGGGCTAGATGACCGTGTGTCAGGCTATTATGTCACAGGTTTGCTCTAGTCCCAAAAAAACCATTTTCCCCAACAACAGCCCAAGCTATGGTTCAGGAAGGTGTGGACATACAGGATGAAAAGCTAAAGAGGCCATACTTCCTTTGACAGTAGAGTTGCATCTGGTGCTGGCTTTAAAACCCTCCTATATGCACTGATTTGGCTCTACGCTGTGGTGTGTTCATCCAACACAAACAGCTGTAAAAGTCATTGCTGCTCCTGGGATGCATTTGACAACGAGTTTCCTGCCTCCACTAAAAACTGACATAAAGTTGCCTCTGAGGTTGAGTACCAACAAGCAGGACATGCACAGGCCTTCCATTGTTTCAGTCCTAGGATCTAACCCAATTCTCTCTACAGCTGGAGTCAGCTGGACTGACACTGAATTCCATGAGATTTGGCTCAGGCTTCATGGGACTTATTTTAGGAATGCCAGAGATCTCCAGAACATACCAGGAAGCATCTTCCTATGAAAATGTTAGAAACTATCTTAAACTGCACAATTCTTGCAGTTTTAACCAGCTATGGCCTTACTGATATTTCATTAAACGAAAGAGAATTAAAAGTAATTAATTTTCAGAATTAAGTCTAAAGCAGAGAAGCAAAGTATTTAAGTTCTGAAACTATTAAAAATCATGATATTTATAAATTATTGTTTATCTTTTGATATATGACAGTTCACCAAAGTCACATAAAACTATAATTTTACCTCTGTCTCTCGGCCTCAAAGCAATATGAGAACAAAGCATGACTCGACAAGAATATAGCTGGTAAATATAAATGTCTTCATCAAAAGAATGAATGCCATAGAACTCAAGTAACCTGTTTTCAGAGCACTGACAGAATTATGTTGGTTCTAAAAATTTTCATCATCACTGAAACATGAAAGAGATGGTTCTTGATATTTTTTGCTTACAGTTGAGAATTGACAAGAATTGTGAGATATTTAAGAGTTATTTCAGGTCACTGGTATTCCAAAAAGTTCTGAAAACTCATAATTAAATAAAGAGAAATTGCACTCTGAAAAGTGATCATGTAAAAACAGTAAGTTGAACGCAAAGCATCTACACCTTGCATGATGTTATTTCTCACACTGTATGGGTTTGTGGCCTTGTATAAATTACATTTGGTTTACCCTTTCACAGTTTCTAAACAAGAAGCTAAGAGAGAAATGAGAGTGAGAAGGAACACGTTCCTTTTGCCTGTCTGACCTGCAAACTCAGGAGTTTCAGATCTCCACCACTTCTTTAGCACTAGCATTCTTTAGGGATTCAAGTGGAAATAAAATGACTGATGGGCCTGAAAACTGACTTCTTCTCACTGCAAGTGTTGGACTTGTTAGCAATCCTATTTCTGATGGCTCCTATTCAGGCAGTCTCTGCAGGCTTTCATCTTCCCGGGACAGATCAACAGAGAAAAGCAGATGCCTTTAGATTGCTTTTGCCCAGGCAGTTTTCCAGGCTTGCCAAAAATACTTCATAAATCCTTGTTCTTTCCTTCTAACTCATTTGTATACCTGTTTGTTCCTGTCAATGACTGATTAGACATCAGCTTGATCTGATCTCATTTCCAGCACTGATGTTTGGATTTTGTAGCTTCCCCTCTTTGTGAATATTTGTTGCTGCGTTTCCCCCCTGCAGGAGTTTTAGTCTTTTGTTTTTCTTTTTCATTTCCTTTAGCAATCTTAACATATACTGTAGATTGCTTTTTGGGTTGGGCTCTGTCTGTGCTATGCTCCAGATGGTTGTAAAATGACGAAGAAATGACTGGATTATTATATGATTTAGTCCTGTCACATGTGAGTTGTCTCCAATGATACTGCAGGTGCCTAAGGTGTGCGCAGCAATTGTTGCATGCCAGCACAGTTCCCACCTGACAGCAACAGCTGTTGGCATTACAGCTCATTCCCAAGGGCTCTGCCAAGGAAGGACAAATCTGAAAAGCTGGAGGGACTTCAGGGAGGGAAGATGAACTGAGACCTTGGACCCCACCAGTGCACCGGATGTGTTTGTCTCAGTCTGCATGTCAGTTTGGGATGATGATGTCTGTCTGCAGTAAGCTGAGAAGGGTGATAGTGTTGAGAAGCACATGAGCTCAGTACATGATGAGAAGAAGCGTCCTCCCTTCTGGCAGGCACAGATACAGTTTCTTGGGTAGGAGACAGAGATGCAACCACAGTTTACACTGACTGAGAGGAGCTTTACTAATACAGAAGAAATGAAAAAAAAAAAGGGATGGATTGATTTCACACTATTTGAAATGTGAACTGCTTTGGTAGTATTTGTCCACTAGATTCATTTCAGGTAAAAATCTGGTATCATGCACTTACACCAAGAAGTTATTTTCAAGTATTATGTTTGCTGCACAAGATAGATTTTCATTTTTAAATTCTAACAGTATTTCAAAGTTATTCCTTTGCCTGTATCATTACAAAAGCTGATTGCCCATAAGGCTCAAACTTGTTGCTGTTTGGGTGCTACATGTTAAAATGCTGCAAAATGCAATGATTATAGTTCAGGTAGTAGACCATCTACCTCTGAGTCAGTAATTATTGAGTGTCCCTGCACTGAATTTAGGGGTCACTGAGCTGCTGAATATGCTGCTCTTGTATGAAATATGAAACAAAAATTCTAATCACTTCTTGACCATTAAACAACTAATGACAGCTTCCATCAGAGACTCACAATAGCTTTGTGCCAAGTAATTACATTCTCTCTACCTAAATGAATTTTCAATAACAGAGAGTACCTTTCTCCTCTAAACTGTTTAGCAATAATGTTATGCACTGTTAAATTATTGCCCCTGTCCCACCTCAGAGGCAACTCCATTTCAGCACAAGAGATCCAGGTCCGTTCAAGGATGCTCCCCCACAAGCATTGGCCCAGCCCCAATTCAACTG
Organism: Sclerurus mexicanus; assembly: GCA_013396755.1. NCBI lineage: Eukaryota > Metazoa > Chordata > Aves > Passeriformes > Furnariidae > Sclerurus > Sclerurus mexicanus. Next base: position 1,123,372 of record VWZF01005269.1, on the reverse strand, counting down.
CTGGATGCTGTAGCCTCATCCACCCTGTGCAACCCCAGCTGCTGGAAGGAAGAAGCCCTACTGAAATCTGCTCATCACTCTCCCCTTATGAGGGCTTACAGAGGAGCACGGACTGTTTGCACCAGCAGGCAGAACTCCAGCACAGGTGGATGGCAGTATGGGACAATTGCATTTGGCCCAGTTGAACTGAAGGGTATGAACTGGGTTTTTTTACAGCCTCAGTTCTGAATTTGATTACTCAGCATTGCAGTTCAGGCACAACTGTCTATTTGCATTGTGGGAGAGGAAAGGTCATTTTACAAGAACACAGGTATATCTGAATATAAAATTATATGTGTGTCCTTCCCCCCCCCCTCGCCCCCAGTAAACATTACAGCCATTCACAGCTGAAGAGAAGTATTTACCTCCTGAGCAGTGTAATCTACATCTATCTTGTGGAAATACATTATCCAACAGATTTCCTTATTGAGCCTGAAAAAATATCTCATATATACATTTGCTGAGGGAGAATACAGAAGAAAAAAGCAAGAAGTATGTATGACCTGTTTGTTGACATTATTTGAACATAACAACATATAGAAATATCCATGTTTGCTTACAAATTACCATTTTGCACATAAATAAATAATTATTTTTTAAAAATGGCTGATGACTACTCCACACTCAAAAAGGGCTTCAAGGCAGGTATCAAATTGCTAGAGAATCTGCAATACACTACACTCTGCAAGCACAAATCCATCCTACTTCTGCACACCCGCAGCCATCCCTGTTCAGCAGCTTGCTTTCTGTTGTGCAGTTTTGCCTGCAGATTTAGAACCCCCATCATTTTTACCTCAGATGACCTTGGCCCAGCTTAGACAGCATCCTCCAGATTTGACCCCAATGCAGATCTCACTAAAGGAAAGGGTCTGCTCAGTGTCACTGGGATAATAAGACAAATACCCTTAAAGCCTGTAGCCCTGATCCCCTGGCGATCTGCTTTCAGTAATCAGATTCTGGAAAGCTGTTATTGTAAGTCAAGTCGGCACTGTTAGGAGCAAGAAGTACAGTGTTGTGATGCTAACAAACTGAACTAACTGCAGAGTGGTGGTAATAAATGCCCCCTCAAGCCATCTTTTTGAAGAGGCAAATGCTTATCACAACCATATTGAACTCATAGGAAAGAAAGGGAAAATATCAAAAGACACTTTGAAGTCCTTCTTTTATTTTGTATTTTTGCCACAGTAAAAGGAGATGAAGGAAAGATGTTCAGAGCCATTAAGAGCTGGGGGCATGAGGTTAGTTTATGACACAGTTATCTCACAAAACTCTGCCGTGTTCTTTCATGGCTGTGAATTTTCATGTAATATTGGAATTATTAATTCATACAGCCAACCATTGTGTCTTGTTTCATTTCAGGGGATTTGCTTTTACCAGCTGATAAGAAACACTAAAATGGTTTGCTTTCTTAATTACAACGGGAATCCTGAAGACAAGGACACATTATAGGAATATGAATTTAGTGTGTTCTAATTGACAACTCCTTTTTCTAGAGTTCACATAATGGGGAAGAATCTACGAGGCTGGAGAGGTAGGAAAAAAAAGACTGATACTGCTACATCTAATTTAATAAAATGAGAGAAGAGAATAAGGAGATTCTAAAACCGGTGTTGCAGTGCACTGAGTGATGTACTGTGGAGATTATTTATAATTTGATCTAAGGTTAAACAGAGACATATTTTAGCATCATCAGGAAAATAAATGGTTGATTACCTTAACTGGAGATCCCATCAACTTTACTTTCAGATCAAGTCCTTATTTCTTCTTATGACCCTTCCTATAATCCTGAATGAGAATTTTTGATATGAAAGTACAGACTTTTGAGTCTTTCTTTCCCCTTCACAACACAAACCAGCAGCACTTGGAACTGATCGCAGTGTAAAAAAATACAGTGAGAGAGAGGAATTAGATCACTCATCACTGCAGACATGTAACTGCCTATTTGCCACATGCACATGCTCTTCAGATTTCCATACTGCTTCTCACTGCTTTCATTGATGGGCATAAATCAGTTCAAAAATCCATACTCTGCTCACTGTGAAAAGGGGAGAGGAAACAGAGCTCTCCCTAGAGTAGTTGCCACTTGCAAAAAAACCCAAAACAAACCACCACACACAAAATACCAGCAAACAAAACCCCTCTACATGTGTATTAGTACTTGCTAGAAGTGATGAAACTGTTCCTCACGCATACTAACAGATCTCCATAGAGCAGTCCCTCTGTGTAACCTCTGATTCCTGATGAATTTATTGCCCTTGCTTTGCCAGTCCTCATCACCTTTCTGTCATAACTATCCCCCATGCCCTAGACACATTCTTTCCTGTTGTGAAAATTTTGCTTTTTGTTTAGTTTGGTTTTTTGTTGCTCCATGAAACAGGAAGAATTAGCAGTCTGACTTCATTGCAGAGGGTAAAGGGGAGCATTCGATGTGGCGGACAAGGAAGGCAGCAGAGAGAGTGCTGGGGATTAAAATAAGTTTACCTATACAATATTAGAAATTGTTGTGTAGGCTTAAATTTAATTGTACCTTGCTTACAGTTTAGCAAGAGCAGGCCATGCTCAAAAATTAGCGTAGGTGAACTCTAAATGAACTGCCTTTGTTAACATGAATGGCTAAGAAGGGGAGCAAACGGACAAAGATGGGATGTCTTCAGTTAAGGGCCGAGACCCTGGAGAGCCCCCAAGATAAGAAAAATTATGGGCATGCAGAAAGACTCCAGTGAAGTGTTATAAGACCCCAAGCCATAAAATGCCATTGGACCAAGAGGCTTGTGAAGGGCACATGAGGAGCAGGTGCACAGACTATGAGCTTGTGAAGGCCAGAGATTTCTTTGCCCAGGGTTCCTCTCCAGAGGCACACAGCTCGAGCGTTCATGTGTGCCAGCTGCAGCGAGAAAAGGCAGGGATGGGAACTACGGCATCAGAGACCACAGCTAGGGGACATTACTTTGGAAAAGGGCCCATGCCAGGACAAGGACAGGATCTCGTGAAAAATCAACAACGAGGGCAATAGCAACAGGCTGGGAGAGCAGGTTGCATGCACGAGGGTATATAACCACAAGAATACATTTCATCAAGAACTTCAAACTGAAGCCTGGATCCCCAAATATCCGTATTTCTGTGTTTCTAGCAGTTCGTTCTGAACCCTGCAAGGCTGAGGTGTCTTTCTTGGGTATCTGTGACTTAGCAGACATATAAAAAAGGTAAGAACCCACTACTGCTCCTGTTTGCTCAGGTAGCTTAAATAGGAGGATCTCTGCTCTAGATCTAAGGATACCACTTTGCTAAGGACCTGGCTGGAAGCCCTGTGATATGTATTAGAATATATTCGGGTTTTCATTTTTAGGCATAGGTATGGAAATATACCTTGGGAAAAAAAAAAAAGAGTCAACATTAGGACTTGACCATTTTAATTCAAAATTGATGAAAAATGATGCCCAAGAATTGAATAATCTCTAGCTGAAAATCCAATTTCTGTTTGGATATGCTGTTTTATATCAGGTTCCAATTGAACCTAGGATCTTCTAAATTCTCTTTAGCCAAAGAATTGAGTTTCACATCAGACTCTATGCCCCTTCCAGCTCAGGATACTTTGTGATTCTAGTGATGCCTAAAGGTTTGGTGTGTATTTTGTAGATTTGAGAGTTTTAGAAGTATAGGTTTTCTTGCTCACATATTAAGTGGTGTTAGAAGTTACTAAAGTGATTTTCTCACACATTCTCAGGCTTTCTGAAGGTCATGATGTTTTGCAGAGACACCTGCAAGATAACTTGAAGTCAAAACAATAGAAGAGCCCAGAAACCCTTGGAGGTGGTCCAGGGGGCACAGCCTAGGACCCTGACGGGTGGACCACTGAGAGAAATGGAAATTATGATTGGTTATAGATACCTAGTATGTTAATTGTTAGGAAGAGTATAAAAACTGTAACCTTTCTGAGGGCGGGGTTCTTCGGGGATTTTGGACACAGAGATCCTTGTTGAAACAATGCGCATTTTGTAGGCCCAGAGCCTCCAAACTCCCAATAAAGGTATTGCCTTTCTCCATTAATGTTTTCTCTGAATGCCTATCTTTCAGGACTTTAGGCATCACTAGGATTCGCAGCGAGCCACAGAACAGCATGATCTCTGTTCCTTCACATCAGTGATAAAAACCATAGGCCTCATGAGAAACAGACCATGTTCAGGCATTCTGACTACAGGAGCAAATGAAAGAGAAAAGCATGTGTCACTAATTATTAATTTGTCTTACTTATGCTCATTTTGTGATCTCTGGATCCTGACCTGTCCTTGACAAGCAATCCTGACTGCAAGTTAACCCAGTGAGAGACATCTTGCAAACACAAAGAGGACACTGACAGATGAGCTCTGGTGCATCTTGTTTAGCAAGTTTTATGATATGCCTGATGCATAGCGGACAAAATTGCTGCAAAATCTGGAGTATTACTTTAAATCTCTAATGAAGGTAGTTTTAAGCAAAGGTGCTGCTCTGTGCCGGGTAGCTTGAAGCAGAGGCACACGTCCTTCTGTCAGTTCCATCAGGCGGAAAATCATCCTCAGGAATCACAAAGCAGGCACTTAAAATTAGTAGATGTTTTTTACCATGACCTACCTTTAGCTTCCCATTGTCCTTGTCCCAGTGTGGGTAACAATACCGCTTTCTATCAGAGGGTTGTCACAAAGAAGAATTCCATTATCATTTGTAGATAAGTCAGTTATGAGAAGGGAAAGCATCAGAGAAAAGGCTGTAGGGAACAGTCTTATTGTATCAGTTCAAGGTACACTATAATGCATACAGATCACCACATTTGGGAAGAGGAATGTTAGTAAATGATGCACAGATGATACACAGGCATTGAGTATCCTCTTAATGAATGAGGAAAGGAAAAACATCACATATGAACACGTAAATTAAAAATATGACATAATGCATTTCCGTATGGAAACACTATGGGACACCACTCTTCCGGCACTTCCTAATTCTTTATGACATAACCACATGTATTTTTAATGTGGGGTTTTTTTAGGTAATGTCCTTAGGAAAGATCAGTTTAGACAAGTAACACGATTCTGTGGTTCAATTCCAGGAACCAACAAAGACCAAGAGGTTTATACAGCTAACAAAAGCATACTCCGTAACCAAAAGACTTAACTACAAAAGACTCCAGCTTCCATTATAACTAGGTCAGGCTAAATAAAGCAGTAGATTTAGATTTTAAAGGATAGTTATGAATTTAATATAAATGAAGGCTAGATAATGTTGTCAAGGGAGAGAAGTGCCACTGAAAACCCAGAGAGTAATTTTTTTAATTTTTCAGATTGCAAAGTTGAGCAGTAAACCAGCATAAAGATAGTAAAGACATGGCAACAAGGTACCTCAAGGACTCGTGTGAAGAAAATGCACTCAGAATTTAATGAGATCAGGCAAACTGCAAAAAAAAAATAGTTAAGGTAAGATGGTCTAGATAAAATAAGAATACTCACAAGATTTTCCCAATAGCTGCCATCTGGAAAAAAAAAAGAGGTGGAGGGGCTGGAAGGAGAACAAGTAAATGTATTTGCTAATAAGCAGGAAGATAATACAGTGCCTACTTCCTTAGCAAAACAGATCAGTATTTTTGCAGTCAGGAACCTTAGGTCTGGAAGGATGAGAGGTTTGTTGACACTTCTAATTACAATAGGGATGGTTTAAAATACCTTTAGTTTCATAAGAGCTATCAGCTAAAGTGGTGTGTGTAAACATGAACAAAGATTGGCAAGAGCTTCCTCCACTGTAAGCAGTTTGAAAACAACTGTGACAGAGTCTGATGACATTTAAACCATGAAAAAGCCATGCAAGTCCAGGAACAAAACTGAAAATATGGAGGTGCTTAACTCAAAATCACTATATCTGGTTATTTCTTGAAACCTCCACAAACAAAGCAGGGCCACAGCAACAGGAATGCACCTTTTAACAATCAGACTTCGCAATGGGAGCACCTTCCCAGAACTCCAATTTTATACCCTGCTTTGGTTTGGATTTTGAATAAACCAAAACTGCCGTAATTTTTTCAAGAGGCTTCAAAGGGGGAAAACACACAGAGTTGGCACACCGAGGTTGTACTGCTGTGGTACTAGGTCTGCGGCAGAGTTTCAGGGATTCCTGTGCCCCTCCCAAGCCCCTCGTCCTGCAGCATGGCTCGGCTCTCTTCCCATCAGCTCCTCAGGAGAGCACATGGGTGTTTCTGTAAAGCAGCGCAGTGAACTGCTCTGTGCCTAAGCCGGGAACACAGACCGCGGGCTAACCCACGTTGAGAAATGTGACTCACGAAGCAGACAGACCGAGGTCTGAGTAGCTGCGGTGCTTTGAGACAGAACACTCGGTGCAAAACTCGGCTCTGGGGATGTGAAGGTGCCGTGGTTTCAGCCCAGCTGGAAATTCAGCATCAAGCAGCTGCTCGCTCAACTCCATCCTCTTCCCCCGCCCCGGTAGAACGGGGAGGAGAATCGAAAGTAAAATTGGTAGGTTGAGGTAAAAAGAGTTTAATAACTGAAAACTAAGTACAAATAAAAAAAAGGTGAACATTCTTTTGGTCAGTTCGGGTCACCTGTGCCGGCTGTGCTCCCTCCCAGTTTGTGTACTTAGCCACTGGCAGAGCACAAACACACAAAAAGCCCCTGAGGTGGGGTAAACACGACTTAGCACATCCCAGAGCACCAGCACGCCACCGACACCACAGCGCCGGGGCACAAACACCGCGCCGCGAGGGGAGGGCCTCCACCTCCACCGCCACCACCACCTCCACCTCCACCGCCACCACCACCTC
>VWZF01005269.1:1081799-1116109 GCA_013396755.1 Sclerurus mexicanus | reverse complement strand
CGATGGGGCCGGCCCGGCTGCGGGGGGACAGCCGCCCACGGCATCCACCGGGGCTCGGGATCCACCGGGGCACGGCATCCACCGGGCTCGGGATCCACAGGGGCACGGTACCCCCCGGGGCACGGCACCCCCGCTCCGAGGCTGTCGGTACTAAAAGCCCCCGCGCTGCCTGGCGCGGCCCGGGTGGGTGCGAAGAGGCGCAGTTTTCTCGAGGAGCCCTGTTTGCATCCTGCAGCGCGGCGGTGTTAACAGGGAGAATTCTTCCAGGCGACCCGGCACACCTTTTGATTAAACACTAATTGGGTGTTGGTGCTTTGCTGGTGCAAGCTGCAGCCGTAATGACTAATAATAGCCTAAGCCTTGTGCGCTGAGGATTCTGAAGAATCAGTGTAAGAAAGACAAGGAGCCGCTGGAGAGGGTCCAGCGGAGGCCACAGAGATGATGAGGGGTCCGGAGCATCTCTCTTAAGAGGAGACACTGAGGAAGCTGGGGCTGTTTAGTCTAGAGAAGAGAATACTGAGGGGGGGATCTCATTAATGCATATAAATATCTCAGAGTGGGGGGGCCAGGAGCATGGTGCCAGACTGTTCTCAGTGGTGCCCAGTGACAGGGCGAGGAGCAGTGGCCGTAAACTACAACACAAGAAGTTCCACCTCAACACGAGGAAGAACTAATTTACATTGAGGGTGGCAGAGCACTGGCTGCCCCGGGGGATCGTGGAGTCCCCCTGTCTGGAGACATTCAACACCCACCTGGACACATTCCTGCTCTAGGTGACCCTGCCTTGGCAGGTGGGGTTGGACTGGATAATCTCTAGATGTGCCTTCCAATCCTAACAATTCTGTGAAGCATATAAAATATGATATTGCTGAAAACCTGCATTGGTTCAAGGCTGTTTTTCTCAGGCCAAAAAGGTCCTCGTGGAGAAGAAGCTCTGTTGGGAGTACCTTCTGTGGATTTAGGACAGTGTAGTGTGCTGAAATCTTAGTCTGCCATCAGTGTTTCAACAAGTTGTTTAAATACTGTTAGAGAGAATTCTTAGAACTGTGTGTTAGAATTGCCAGTTTGTTTTGAAGCTCAAGAAGGATGGGTGACTATTGACTGCTGGGGCTTTCTTCTGCAATGCTGTAGGGGGAAACAAGGACATATGGTCTTAGTTGTCTTAAGCCTTTCCCAAAAAGCAAAGATAACTCATTATAAAAGTCTAACCTATTTTTTTTCCTAATGGGAAATCAAATGAGATGCTTCTCAAAACCACTTGACAACTAGGCTTCCCCTTTAAACATCCCCTTTAATACTCTGTTATCCTTGATCATAATTTGATAAAACACTTCTGATAAAAAAAGTACTTCTGGACACATCAAAGACTTCCAAGCAACAGGCTCCTCAGTTCTGGGTGTAATTTCTTGTGGCCTGTACAAATTAGAGAGACTCTTGAGTACAAATAGGCTGCCTTTCATCAAGAAGGTAATAGCACTTTATTACTGAGATTGAACACACTTTCTTGCAGCAGTCAAAGATAGAATTTCTATGGAGTAATGAGTTTGCTTTAACTTTCTCACAGTGAGTGGGGAAGAAATGCATGGCAGCATATTTCCTGCATGAGCGAGCATGGCACTGTGTATATAAGTTATTAAAGCTGAGAAAGTGGTGGACTTGGATACTTTGAAGAGGGAGGAAGGAAAGGAGCAGTCACTTCAGGACTGAGGTTCCTCAGGTTGAATGGGACTGTGTGCCACAAGTTGTGTTATCAAGGGTCAGATGCAGATTGGCTGGTATTAAAAACTTTGTGCTAGTGCTATCAGGCTTGGATATTTCTTCAGGCTTATGCTACCTTGGGGATCATACTTGAAGGTTCTGAAGAGCTAGAGGCTGCATTTTTCTCAGTAGACTTCTTGTTTCATTGACACTAGTGGCAGCAACAGAAGAACAAGGTGTTAAACAACCATTTGGTGTTAAAGCCTGTTACATTAATTCTGCTGAGCAATTTCTGCCTTGAAGTTTATGCTTGGCAATCAGTAGAACTGAACGGAAAGTACAGAAGTCCTTTATGGAGGTCAAACAGAATTGCAGCTGGTGAAAATGCTCCCACTTTCCTTGGAAGACAAAGGCCCTCTGTCTCCAGGTTGAGTTCTTTGGCTCAACTCGCTCCTAATCATTCCTTGAACAGTTTTTCACTGCAGTTTTTTCCTTCAAACATTTAGCTCTGACCTGGTGGGTCTTGTGTTTGTATGTCATAGTGTTAAGTCTAGTTTCACAGCATCCTTTTTTACCTGAGGTGAACAGTTTGTTTTGGTTTCAAAGGCAAGATGGGTAGGAAAAGTAGTGTAGATCTGAGGTGGTGGAAAGGCTTATCTGTAAGATCTTGGCAGCTGGCACAGTGTTCCATGTGTTATCCTAAAGTTTTCACTTTTAGTCTGTGCAGGACTTCATGTTTTGGCCTCATGACCTCACCAAGTTGGAGTGGCACTGTGGTGTATGGGAATTTTTTTCTCCTTCCACCTTCATAAAAAGGAGCTGTTAAGATAGTTCAGCAATGTCAAAGGAAGATCTTCATGCTAATTTCCTGTGGTTTTCTTGCTGAGTATATCTGTCATTAGTATTTAGACGTGCAAGGAGAGATTTTTGAGGTAAGAGTTCTCATTCTGGGTAAAATCAAGCCTGGTGTTCAGGCTGCAGTAAAGGCTACTAACATTTTTTTTTTCATCTTAACATGAGTTGTGGCAAAAACCTTATTTGATGAAACTGAGGCTCACTAGGAACAGCCCGTCAGCTTAATACTTACTTGAAAGATTAGGCAGAAATGGCTGTTCCTTGAAAATGTAACATTGGGTAGTGGTTTTAATTTACTTCAAGACAAAACTTAGATTTAATTTGATCTAACATGGGTAGGTGACAAGATCAAGTGAAATCTCCATTTTGTTGCCAGAGAGGGTTGCGTTAAATGACTAGTTTTATTTCCCTCTGCTGTGCAACATACTGGTTTTGTAGCTGACATAAAGATGCAGGCTCCAAGTTCACCTTTTTTTAATGGCGCTCCAAATCTTTAATTAGCTCTGGAGCTAACACTTGAGAAGTTTGAGAACCAAAATATTAGGTGCTTAAATACAAATCCAGCCTATGCTTCAGTGGCATGTGAAAAATACTCTGAAGGTTTGTAGGCTATGACATACGTCCTTATCTCGCTTCTGCTTTAGTTTTGCTGCCTTCAATAGCGTGCTGTGTTGCACTAGACATACCTGGTCTTGTCAGATGCTTATGTATGTAAATATAGAAAAGAAAACTGGAATAGAAATACTTAGCTGGGAAGTGGAAAACCAGTCAGAGTCCTATTTAAAACTTTTGCTCCTGTCCATTTCAAACATTAACAGAGTGCTATGTGAGAGAAAGATGGTGCGAAAGACACACAGTGTTTCTGGAAAAGTGTCTGTCTTGCATAATGAGGAATATCTTTATGAATTTATCTGTAATGCTTCCAGCAGGAATGAACTGCCTATTGCAAGTGAAGCACGGCATTGTAATACAGCAACATTTTGAAGAACACTTTGCATATGTCCTGCACTATTGCATCACATTGTTCCTTGTTCTTTTGTCCAGTTTATCCCGTGGGGCATCTGTCACCTTAGAAAATGAATTTTACTTCCATATTTCATAACTGTTCAAGGTGAAAAGAAGCTTGAACCTCTTGTTTAGCAACAAAAGATACATGGCATTATACTTCCAGTAAAAAAACAATTGTAATAATAATTGTTTGTTTGTTTGTTTGTTTGAATTCTTTCCCCTTCAGGTTGGCCTTCGGCAGCTGGATATGTCACTGCTGTGTCAGCTGTACTCCCTGTATGAATCAATTCAAGAATACAAAGGTGCCTGCCAAGCTGACTCTAATGCAGACTGCTCGTATGCCCTGGAAAATGGATTTTTTGATGAAGAGGAGGAATACTTCTAGAAGCAGGAAGACGGACCTCCAGGCTGACTGAACTGAGGTTCGCTTGTCCTTTCCCTGTAACACACCTCAGCAAGAACAACTGGAATCTGGATCCCTCTTCCTGAGGAGGAATACCCAGCTACCCCAAGTTGTGTTAAATTCACTTATTTTAACAGGCTGTCAGTACAAGTTACTCATGCAAATACCACTTGAGGAAAGTGCTGTACTCTTAACTTTTGAAGAGTCCTCAGACATGCTTGACAAGAGTTTTCAATTAATTTGCAAGGTGGGTGTTTTCAACTTACAAACATTGGTAGCTTATAACTGGAATTTTAGTCGTAGAAGACAACAGTGACTTCCTGAGTTGTAATAACTTTGTAAGGGGGGAGGGAAGCCTCCGCTGTGGTGTAAATAGCTATAGGGGATGTCTTTTTGGGGAGGGGTGGGTCAATGATACTGATAAATGCATTTTGAACAGGCTTCTGGATGCACGCACATCCTCAGCACTACTAAGCTAGTTCTGCTCTTATCGGCTGCATCCAGTTTTATACTGGATGGATTGTTTACACAGTTTAAAATTCTTTTTCTCCTTAGGCTAATTTATTCCTAGCTTACAAGCTGTACATGTGATAGTGAATGTCATCAGCAGGGTTTTTCTTCTGTTGATCTCACTCACTTTCTTGGTACTGCCACTTGGCGTTAACTTTTATACTGTTCTCTGGATTTCTTGCATCTGCATAGCTCTCTGACCTGCTAAACACTGTTCTGAAATGGTTTGCTTAGCTTTTACTGTACTGCATAGTAAAAGCACAGATCCAAACATAGTCTGTCTGCCACTGTGTGGCTTGGAATAACATGAACTCTTGTGCAAGTGTTCTTGATCATATGAAGAATAAGGAAACCTCTCATATGACACGATGGGACAAACTGCAATATTTTATACTGGGTGAACTTTGTTTCTGTAAGGTAGATGACAGCTCTTTTTAAAAATGCGAAATAAGTATTTTGAGCACATACTTTGCATATGTTAAAACTTTTTATACTAACTTGTTCTTTGAAGTATAACTTATTTTTGTTTTCAGAACTAAAGCACTTGGTTTTTATTTCATAGTGTGTACATGTAATGCTTAATCAGCTGAGAGTTGCCAACTCTGAGTCTTCACCCTTCTCTATTTTAAGTAAAATCAACTCATGCAATTTTCATTTAACTTTAATTCTAAAGATTGCTGTAAAGCACAGTGCCTGAATCTTGACACAAGCTAATAATTAAGGGCTTAAATCTCAAAGGGTTTTTGCATGGTTCATGTCTGGCATGCGTACAGTTTACAGGAAGAATTGGAGATCACATTCTGGGGTACCTCCTCTCTTAGTTTTTAGCAAAGGCTAGGATGTTGCAGTGATAAAAGCCAAGAGACTTTCAGGGTGCATTCCTTCTAAAACTGGGTCATTTTAGTGGAATTCAAAGGCCACAAGAGTAAAGACTGTGCTGTAATTGTGTATGTGTGTAAGTTCTTAATCTAGTCTGTGGCAATGGTTGGATATTTTTTTAATGTTAATTCTGGTCTAATTACTTCACTCACCCAAAATTAAAGTGAATGATAAGGAAAACACGGATAATCCAGATAGCTATATCTGTAGTTAAAAAAGTTTTTAACGGAAAGAGTTAACTGCCTATGTGTGTATACGTGTATATGTACACACACATACACAACTTTATGCTTTGACTTAAGAATGTATTAGCTTTTAATATAATTTGCTGTGCTTTTGGTATTTACATGAAGCTTTTTCTAGTCTGTTGAAGTACTGCTATTTTCTTGCTCTTCAAAAATAAAAAGCATGATGTTTAGCATAACTTTTTAATGTTGTGTGTATTTTAATTTACCTTTTCGGTGAATCCAAACCCTATTCCCCTTCCCAACCCTCCCATAAGAACACTAGGACTAGTCATCACCCCTGGACTGAAGCAAGCAATTTTTAAATTACAGTGGAAAAGATTCTACCTACGTATATTTGGAATGGAATTTCCTACTTCTCTGTCTTAATTAGATTTTACTTCTTTCTCAATTCAACAGAGAAAATTCTGTCTCTACTACTAGCATTAATGGTTCTGTTTTACAGATCCTTGGACAGTGCCATTCATTAATAGTCTCACTGATGGGAATGGACTTGAGCAAAATTCACTGTACTTTGTCTTACATAAATTAACCTTAAAAAGCAGAAGGATTTACCATGCTTGTGATTTGAGCAGCATGGAATCTTTAGCTAGTATTCCCAGTATGTACCAAGGGAAGCATAAAAGTCTTAAGGCATTGCTCCACAACACCTGTACTGGAAAATAAGATAGATTATTAGGACTTGCTAAGTTTTTAGCACCTTGTCCCTTTAAATAACACCATCTTGCATGGAGAGAAGTTGTATATTCCTAAGGCAAATTCAAATGCCATGAAGGCTGGCTAGCCAGATGAAGGTTTTAAAAAGAATAACTTTGTTATTAGGTCAATAAGCAGTTGTTCCAGAGGCGGATTTCCATGCCTGGTGTTGCAGTTTTGAGTTGTATCTCCTTACCACATTGTAACAGCATAAAGCAGGGAAATTGCTATGAAAGAGAGGTGTTGGTGGGAAAGTACAGCTGAAATACTGAGTAATTGTTACATGCTTCAAGTTACAAGCTTCAAGTCAGAGTTTGGCTGTGCACATGATGGAGCAACCCTTGGTCCAAACCACATACCAACACAGCTTTCCCATTTTTACTCCATAACCCCAATCTGTCTTACACATAACTTTTTAAGGTACCTTTTAAAGGTATAATGAAAGAAACCTTTGTCAACTTCCCTGCCCCGTAAACACTGCAGAACTCTTCCAGTCCTACACAGCACAGCTAGTAATGAGCAGGCCCAGGAAAAGACAGGTTTACAAGGAAACAAGGGCAGTCAGGCTCTTGCTGCCCAGAGATGGAAAACTCTTGAGTACAGCAGTTCAAAAGGCAACCTACCATGGGTAACTCTTCACTGGCCTTTCCCCAAAGGGCCTACAAAATGTTGTATAGCAGTTAGAAATAATTGTTAGGTTTCTATTAGCTGTATTTGAGGGTGTTTTGCTTTGTTTGTGTGTTGGTTTTTTTTTTTTTTTAGCAGCATACCATCCTCACTCTATTGCTATGACAACTGCAGAGTCATACTGTCATAATTACAGTCTAATCTCCTGGAAATAGTCTATAAAAAGAGATGAGTCTGGAAGAAATGCTCCACTCTGGAGAAAGTGGGTGCTAAAAAAGATGGGTGGCTGATACTGTGGCAGATAAAACAGTTGAACATTTAGGTTCAGCTCCTGCTGAATTCACTGTCAGTCCTGTTGATTTTAGTGGGGGCAGGCTTCAAAGCAGGGATCTTTTCCTAAAATCAGTATTGATGTTTCTTTTATTTCCAGGACTCTGGAAGAGCTGCATGGTATCTATAGTGTGACATAAGAGAGACTCAAATGCATACTACAAATGTACTACTAAAAGGTACTGCTTTAATGCAGTGAAACATAATAGGTGATCATTAGAATAACTTGTAAAAAGCATGAGTGTTGCTTCAGAGAAAGAGTTTTCCGATTAAGGTGGGGCGAATTTGCACTCTTAGATTGGATGCTTGCTAAAAGTTGAGTTTTTAATACAATATTTAGTGTATTCATGTGAAATTGGAAGACTAGGAGAATTATGCAAAAAATTGTTATAGCATTTGTAATTAATTTAGTTCCTGATCATAGGTAACGAGATCATTTTACATGACTTTTAAAATAAGTTCATTTTTTAAAACTATGTTTACAATTTCCTATAAATAAGACAGTTTGTAAAATTTTAAGTGCACTCAATAGCAAAGACCACAGCATCTTTATAAAAAAGTTGATCCACTCAGTACCTATTGACAAACTTAAGGTTTTGTATCATATTTAGCCTACACCCTAAGGAAACAAAGCTTTTGCAGTAACTCTGTCCAGGCATTTTCTGTCAGTCTGTTTGCTATACACTAGGTCTGATAGGACAGAAGCTGGAAAGTTGCTCTCTTTTTACAAACTTTGTAAAAATTTGGAGCTGGAGGAGGAGAGAGACTTCCCATTCCTTCCACGGATAGGACCACAGGAGTTTCGGTTTCTGTTTGGCCACCCAGGTGACAGAAGGCAAAGGCTGTGTGGTCACCCAGCTGCTGACAGTTCTGCAGTAGCCAGGGCACATGTCCTGTCTTCCACAGTGCTGGGTGCCAGTGGGTGGTGTGGGAAGGAGATGGCTCTTCGCGTCTTTTGAGTGAGGATGAAAACTGCAGATACAGCAAGGGCCCCCAGGAAGATTCCAGGTGTTGCCTTTGGGACTAAATGGGATGCTGGAAGGGGAGAGTGTTATGGCAAGGGATGGCAGTTTCTGGAGATGAGCTTGGCACAGTTTGGTAGGAGATGCTGAGGTCCTGGGGCATGAGTTGTTTAAGATCCTGTGTTTCATTAGTTCTGCTGCTGACAGCTTGGGAGAGTTTTCATGTCCTTTTTCAATCTGGTTTAGAGTCTGGGTTTATGCTACTTGTCACGTATTTTTAACGTGACAGTCATTTGTTGCAGGTACATGCTTTTGCTTAACTGGAAGGAACGTGTTTTATTTGCCTTGCTAAAGCCATTCATTTTGCTTGAGGAATTAGATTGCTCTGAGGGCAAAGGGAACTAATTCCCCCACTGTTGTTCAGCTGACCACTGGGGAGGAATGTGAAATGGGAGGATTAGTCGGGTACATGCTAAAGAGAACTCTATCGTCTTTTCTCCAATGTACAGCTTTGTGTCCTTCAGCCACTTAGAAAGAATTTACTCCTGTTTTTCTGATGCCTGCCTGTAGAGGATACATTACCACAGCAGTCTGAGGCTCACGTTCCTTTTTGTATACCAAGTGCATTTTCTCAGAAAATAGCTCCTCAGAAGTACATTTTTCCATCCATTGTTATCTTTGGTTTATTTGAAGTTACTACATTTAGCTCTAGACAGTGCTTCGTGACCTAAGGAAATAACTTGTTTGCTTTCTTAGCAAAGTCGTTAAAATGTTTCTCTTATTTGCAAAGCCATCTTCTATTGATTTTAACATTTTCTTTGAGTTTCAAAGCTCCCTACTGTGCTAGAGCTTCCTAACTGCCTGTCCTGTGGTCCTGGTGACTCCAGCTCTGTGGGTAGCTTTGCAAACACCAGATTTGTGCTGTGGCTCAAAGAACTTGGGGGATCTGTGCCAATGCGGTCAGTGCACAGGGACAAACTCTCCTGAGCTGAGGTGGTCTGGAAGAGCAGAGTTGGCCCCACAGAACCCAGATGTGCTTCAGGGCATGTTAATGTGGACTGAACCACAGGTGAGGCTGGATGTGTGCTGGACTGGCACCTGCAGCTGGTGGGGCAGTTGTGCCTTGCAGGGGAAGAGGATTAGCAAGGGGTTCTCAGATGACCAGTAGTGAGTTTGGTTGTTTGGTTTTAAATGACAGAGAACTGTGGAGGGGATGAATATTCACTGCAGAAGTCTCTTTCCCTTAGTTTTTTTTCCCCTTTTCTTTTATCCTTTCTATTCAGGAAACTTAATTAGAATGTGGAAACAACCAGCCCTGAGTAATGAAGCCCACATCTGATTTCAGAGGAATGTGCTTTTAGCAGTAGAATTTACATTTTTCAGATAAGGTTGGTATGCAATCTGAAAAGACAAAGCCATTTGCTATTGAAATACACAGACTTTTGTCTCTTCTCTGAACTTTTGCCACAGGTTATAAATGCATTCGTGCTAAGACATTATTAAGATAATGTCTTCAAGAGAATGTACTCTTTCAGAATTCCTCAATTTAATATGAGAGGAGAAATCCTATGCAAATCATGGATTACTAGAATTTAGGGACCAAAGCAGACTGTTTGGAATTGTTAGCACATAGAGAGTTCAGTCCTGGACCAAACCACTGCCTTGAACTCATGATAGCAGTTCAGTCCTCCTTGCAGTGCTAACTACTCTCTTTCAGAAATCACAAGCAGAGTCAGAAATGTCCCTGTGATTATCTGCCTAGACACATGAGTAAGAGCTTGTGAGCTCCTTTTGGCTCAGGATACCAGGCACTGTCACAAACAATAAAGTTGCCTGTCTGAGCCCTACCAGCTCTTGCTTAAACTCTTCTGACTCGTCAAACAGCAGAACCTTTTAAGTAATTTACAAGAAGGCAATGCAATAAGGTCATTACTTCACTTATAAAAGCACCTGGATGACAAGGACAGTACATCTTGTTGGTTTTTCTCTCAACTCAACTCTTTGCAGTATCTTTGGTTTAACAGAATCTGGATTTTAATGAAGAGCTGTAGCACTAATTGTTTGTATTGCAAGCTCTCATGGATATTGGAAAGTTCAAGCACTGCATGCAGAGGTGAGCTAACAGGGAGTGATGCGAAGTTTGGAACAGGTAAAGTACAGGCTTAAACAGGATCACACTTTGACTTGTTCCATTACTACTAAACAACATCAAAGGCTGTTCATACAGTGGAATAAAATTTTTTGTATGCTACATTACACAAAAGGTAAATGACTGAAACATTAAAATAATATGGTATAGGGGAAGAACATTTTATCAGAATCAGCTGAAAGAAAAATAATACATCAAATCAAAGTGAAAATTAATTTCTCTTAGTACTAGAACATCAAAGCCCTGTTACCATTTGTTTTTTATCCTGTATGAACCCAGCATGTTCTATATTCTCTCCAAGGGTCTTGATGTTCCTTCTTCTTCTGTTAGTATTGTAAAGACCATACACAATCTTGGCTTGTATCTTCGAATTACCCTTGCTCTGACTGATACTTACTCATGGTGCTCAACTTGGAAAAGCATTTCCTTAATTACCTGGAATCATACAATATGACCTGTAGAGATAAAGGAATATATACCATCTATTCACTGCATAATTTATACCTATATTTGTGTGCATTTTTAAAAGAGGAAAGACATTTATGAACAGAGTTGTAGTGTATTTTGGAGACCATCATTGCACAGTTACTTGCATCAAGGATTAGACATTAAGGATAAATGAGAGAAGCAGAAATGTGCAGTAATCTCTGTGGGGAAGAAGGAATTTTGTTTTATGCACTTCTTTTATCCTGTCTCATGTCCTTTTTTATAGGATTTGCTTGAGGTCTGAATTCTCGTATGTAAATAGGTTTGTCTTGTCTCCAGTGCTTTATGTGGTGATACAATAGGACTTTTTTCCACTTATCACTAGCCAGCCATTCAAAATGTCCTCTCTGTTTCTGTTGCAAATGTAAGTCTGTTCTAGGCTTTCAATGTCCCTTCTTCTCATAGAGAATAATACTCTTTTATGTGCTTTCATATGCAGGTGTGTAGGGACAGAACACATCAATCAGTATTAGAGAAGCCAAGTTTATCTTGCTATTACTACAGATATTAATTTGTATAAGCATCTGCTTAAAAGCATGCTGACTATGAAAATTTACAATTTCCTTTGTGAATTAGAAGGGAGTTTGTACAGATATGTTTATTCTCCAGGAACAGAGATCTCAGTTCACCATGCCCATTCTCTCATTCTCTGAATTAAATGCTTTCACATGTGTAGTCAGTGTTCATATTTTTGTTTCAGCTTAACAGTGTGTAACCCAGTGTGTATGTCCTTGCAAGAAGCCTGTAAAATGGGTCTGAGGAGGTACAGGCTACCTTATTGATTTAAAACTATTAAATGCTTTGTGGTCTTGCAGCCAAGGAATTTGTCCGATGGATTTTCATTTTGCTGGCTTAGCAAAGCTGTTGCAAGAGCGTAGCAGGGATTGGAAGCATGTAGCCTGGAGAATAAAAGTAGAGGACACAAACTTTCTAAAAGATCAAGTCACCATCTTCACAATGGACTTCTCAAGTAAAATCTTATATTTCCACAAAGTCACATTGCTTGAATAAATGGCCGTAGCTGAAAAACAACTGGGCATCAAACTGCCACTGCATGCAGTAAGAGCTGACAGGCCTCCTAATTTAGGAAAGACAGGTTAGGTTTGGTCTCTCAGAGACAGGATCTCTGCCTGCCAGTGAGAACATCTGTCAGGAGTGCCTATCCATCCCAGTGGCTGGCGGAAGGACCAGATGACCTCTGAGTTCACTTCTAGCCCTGTCCAATTCTGTGAAAAAAAAAACTGTTCCCAAGGGGGTGGCAGAGGCAGCTGCCAGCTCAGGACAAAGAGCTGAGCGTTCAGTAGCAGCTGCTGCAAGGGGTTTATAGGAGACAGCACTTTCCAATATAAAGGCATGAAATAACAGATGGCACCTTCCACCCTGCCATTATAGTGAGGAAGGATCTGCGTACAAGTGCTTCCTGTTTTGCCATCTATCGGGACGTGTTTTAGGGGATTAAAAACACCTCTCTGAACTTTCTATCAAAGTGCTTGTGCAGCTGAATTAGATTAGAATCACCACGCTGGCATTTTGTTAAATGAAAATAGCTGAGTAACAATAAGGGAAGGGAGACGTGATCTCTTCATGTTTCTGATGGTGGTTTATCAGGGACATGACTCTTTTTTTTAAACTGATACAATCTGTCCTGTTGCACAATAATCAAACTATTGTGGGGAGAAGGTGCCTTTCTCCCAGGTGGCCTTTTCTTTCAGTGTATGGCCTTTAAACAAGCAGAAGGTGCACTATTTCATACATAGATAAGGCAGAAAATGCACAGGCTGTAAGGACAGGATTGACCTTCCCTCTCCTTCCATTTACATACACATCATTTAGATAAATTGCACAATTCATTTGAGCAGGAAAGGTTTCTAGGGAAAAATCCACTTAAAATGAAAGAAGTGTAAAATACATTTGAAAAGATGCAAGTTTTAATACAAACTAACTCTTGCCATGGGGATGTGTAAAAAAATGAATACTTGCCATTGTGTTCATCCACACCACAGTTGTTTCTCTACAGAAAAGGTTTTGAATAATCTGTCCACCATTCTTGAAAAAATTCTTCATGAATCATCAGTATTTTATTTTCACTTTGCTCTCTCCCAGGACAAAATGAGTGAGAGATGGACTGTGCTTTCCTTGCTATACAAGCCATCTGCCACTTTCACAGTACTAAGTCCTAATAGGGAAACAGATTCCTATTGTTGGAAAAATTTATAAGGTGTATGCTCAATGTGATATGTTCCCTATCTCGCAAAACTCAAGCCATTTTTTCTGGTGCTGGTATATAGCACATTATTATCCAGTGGATGCTCTCAATGGAAAATGTTTTCTTCCTAGTTATTATTACAGTTCTGTTGGCTTTTCATTTCTGGTGATCAAAAGAACGCTGTAGTCCTACTGAGAGAAAGATGTTATCTCTGCTGTAGCCAAGACATGATATATATGTGGCTTTGAAGGTTATAACCAAAGCGTTATACTGGAAGTGAGAGACCAAAGAAAGGATCAAAGTTTAGGAGTGATGCATATATGACAGCATCAGATGGGCTGCAGCATGCCTGGCAGGGAATCACTATAAAGGTAACGCCCACAGATGCTTACAGAGTGAATTAGCAGTTCTGAGGAAAGAGTGCAAGGTGAGTAGAAGTGCTTCTGTGTTGCTGAGATTTTGATTTCTTGTTTAAATTTGTGCAATGTTATTGAATTTATTTACTGAGAAGATATCAATGGCTTGTAATATTTAAAAAAATGAAATTTTTATGCAGGATCTACCAGTGCTTTATACCTCAAAGCCTCAGAGTGTCAAATAAGGCACCTTAATTTTTCTTTCAGATAGCTGAAAGTCAGATCAGTTAATGTGCCAACTCCCTCTCCTCCAAGTTTTTTAACTAATTTCAGTTTTATTTTGGCACACACCAGCTGCAGTAACTACAAATTCATGATAAGGGATTAATGATTGGCTGTATACACCCCTAAAAGTCTTCAGATGCGTATGTTACTGAACTGCGTGCCAGCAAGGCTCAGAATTAAAGCTTCCCTTAGTATAACAAAGACCTTAAACATGTCACCTTTAATATTCACATTCTCTGGCTCCTGGCATGTCTGTTTCATACATCTGACATTCATGGTTTTGACTGACTCCCAACAACCTGCAGCTGAAAGGCGTTTAATGCTTTTCATCTTTCTAAGCAGACATGAACAAATTAATCCTCCCCCAAGTCCTGTGATGGTGGAGATACAATCATTTTATGAAGCCACGTATATGACTTGCTCAAGGTCACAACAGTTGTCGGACTTAAAGCCAGGATTAGGATTCAGGTCTTAATTCAGGTCCCCAGTCCTCTGCTCAGATAGCTATGGCACGCACTTCTATGCAGCTTATGGAAAACAGTTCTTTTGCCTGAAAATGTCCTCAAAATTGTAAGAGATTGTAAGAAATCAAGAGGGTCATCTGGATTTATTGCAGCAGCAGGCAATGTGTACAAACTCTGAGTTCACACTCTTATGCTACTATGTAAAGGAATTTAAATTACATTTTTACCCAGGGGAAAAAACCCCAAACAATATCTATTATAATGAATACTAATGAAAACGTCATTGGCAGTATTTCCTAGCTGCTTTACAGACCTGCCATTTGTCTATACAGGGCTTAAAAAAGCTTTACAAATTCAGGACAGCAGATCATGTTTAAGAAAAAGATTTTACAAAGCTCCTAATGTTCAGACCTTCCTTCTAGCCACCTCAGTAATATAGTAAGCATTATTGGAAAGACTAAGAAGGTCAGAATAGCTTTATAAGAGGCAGGAGAGAAAACAGGAATCTCGTTATATACAGCTTTCTGCAAATTGTAAATGCAGTAACCTGGGTTTCAAATAAATTCAGCAACAAAAATCCTATTGATTTTTAGCAGTGGAAGAATGCATTCACTCTGTCTTTTGCCACATGAACTTGCTCAGAGCTCAGCAAGGCTACTCAGAATAATCCCAGACTGTTTAGGTTTTAAAGAGATGTTGTCCTGAAATAATTTGCATTTTATAGCTTTCATGGTTCATATATGGAATTGATACTGAGTCGCCAAAACAAGTATTTTGTGAACTGTTTTTCATCACTGATTTCATGTGATATTTCTCCAAACTGAAAATGGTCATTTTAAAAAGCTTGAATTTGTGATTTTACAAAACAAAAATTAATCAAAGAATATATACTTAAGAGTGCCTGTATGTTGCTTCCAGTTCTGAAAGCAATAGTCTTTACTTTTCAACTCCAGATGGCACTGCACTGCTTAACACCGCCCTGCTGGGGAGGGCTGATGGAATGCAAAAGCAGGCAAGCCCCTGAAAAACAAGAGCTTGCTTGTTTTACAAGAAATCCGCTAACACTTTTTCAGTGCAGATGTCCTATTTTGCTTTCAATTCGGTGAAGACTGGGCTAACAAATGGCAGCTTATATGCCTGAGATAGGAGTTGTGAAAGAAAGGACTCG
Source organism: Sclerurus mexicanus (assembly GCA_013396755.1). Lineage (NCBI taxonomy): Eukaryota > Metazoa > Chordata > Aves > Passeriformes > Furnariidae > Sclerurus > Sclerurus mexicanus. The sequence continues at coordinate 1,100,782 of VWZF01005269.1, read as the reverse complement.
CTTGTCTATGTTTGCAGGAGGTCACAAGGGTAGTAACCCTTGCCTGCACCAGCAAAGCCTAATGCAGCACATGCTACCGCAGAATGAAGGGAGAAGCTCTGCTGTTGCACAGCTCTTCCTGTTCATGGTGACTAATCCTATCGCTGTACGGTTGGTAATTCTGCTTTATAAAAGTGTATTTTCAAGGCTGAAGTGCAAACCATTGAAGTAATGAGGTTACTGATACTTTTCTAGGGAAAGCCATAGACTTTACTGCTTAGAAGACACTTTTTGGCATGTATTGCTAACACCTAGACTATTACAAAAATGTCTACAATAAATAATATTCTTCCTTCATTTTCATCCGTTGTAAACTTGGGAGTAGGATGTTCATATATCTGGTTAATGATACACTCATACGCATCTATACTGCATCTTTTCTTACATATTTTTCTATAAATTCTGTCCCCTTATAGTCATCTTAATCTGCCAGACTCCTGCCTTTTCTTTTAATGCTTCCTAGCTTTTACTGTAATTCTCCAATTCTGCACACATTAATTTCTAAATCTTTGTTACATGACCTATGGACCCAGATGAAATTCCCAGCTCCCACTGCGCAATCACTAAACCATTGCTTAACCCCAGTCTCAATAACATCACTGGTTCTTCTGTGCATTTCATCCGACAGACTTCTGGAATTTGCTCCATAGGCCATGATATCCCTTTTGATTCCAAGCCAAACTCAGAGTTTATGGGGGTTCATTTGCAGGCTGCTGTATTTTTAACTAAAGTAAATCCTTTCCCATAAGTTAATGAAGCAACTGAAGATACATAGAAAGGGCAGGCAATTTGTCATACATCTTCCAGCACAGATGACTGTTTCATTACAAAAAGTTTATGGAACAAAGATGAGCTCATAAGACAAAAAAGAATAAAAGTGAGAGAGACATGACTGTTTTAAACAGGCAGGACTTGAAAATAATCTTGGTTCTCTCTGAAACACCATATGGAACACTTTTCCAAAAGCATAAAAAATGCACACACATACCTGCCCCCACACACAGAGGGTGTCCTTAAGCTCCCCCTAGAGTTATGAAATACTAGTGTATTTGTCATGTTCTGGTAAATGAGTAGCTCTAACACCAAACAATGCTGAATGTCCTACATTACTAATGATGCCTCTGAAGACTGAGAACCTGTACCACACCTGCTTTTGTTCCGTATTTCTGTAGCTCTTAATTGTCTTCTCCCGCCTCAAAGTTGCGTAAGGACAGTGGTGGCATAAGTGATATGTCACAGCATATGTGACACAATAGATAACCATTTCTTTTTCAGAATGTGTTCATGGCCTTTCTAATCTTTTGAATAAAACTCAGAAAATGTCCTGAAATCAATTCTTTAAAATTTAAAATAAATTTTAATTTAAGAAAACTGTCCCCAAATAAAATTTATATACATAGTATTTATAATCTTGCTGATGGTGAGGTAACATTTACATGTAATAACTTCCATTAGTCACACATAATAGGCTCCACTCAGCATTAGACTGAAACCAGTGCCAGAGCAAATGTCTGAAAAAAAACCCCTTTTGTGTATAACCATGACACATATGATGAAAACCAAAAAATATAAATATCTAACCTAAGAATAACAAACCAAAGCACTGTTGTTACATCATTAGAAAACAAGACTGGCAGTAGAAATCATGTACATTTTCTGAAGAGACATACAGAGTTGTGGTGGGTTTACCCTGTCTGGATGCCATGTGCCCACCAAAGCCGTATTATCACTGCCCTCCTCAGCTGGGCAGGGGAGAGAAAATATAAGGAAAGGCTCGTGCGTCAAGATAAGGACAGGGAGAGATCACTCATCAGTTACTGTCATGGACAGAACAGACTCCATTCAATTAGTTTATCACCAATCAAATCAAGAGTCTCGCATACTTAAAACCGTTGCAGTTTGGGGGTTTTTGCCTTCTCTTACATGCTCAGTAAGCTGTAAAGTGTAACGCAAACAACACAAGTGCTGTCCCCCTCTGACCTAATAAAACACAATCAGCAACCATTTCCTTTTCTGACCAAATGACTTATATAGCATCAGACAAATATGTTTGATGTCTTCTGTGGTCATAGTCTAGACTTAACTCTAAATCTGCTGGAAATTAACTTGAAGATGTTGCAAAGCGTTTTTTGTTTCATTTTGCAAAACACAGAGAGGAGATGGCATCTGAGGAAAATGAAGAATAGAAGTAATACCTATGGATAGTGCAGCCTTCCAGAACTGAAGCAGGAGAATTAAACATTGGATGGAACATAATGGAAGTGGATTTGTGTCCTAATTACTGTCCTGTGTCCTAATTACTCTCCTGTGGAAACAGATTCTGCCAGTTCCTTTGTGGCCCATCTAGCCCTCTCTTTGCATACTGGGGAAAAGGGTGCAGAATTTCTATAAATGCTTCTTCACTAATTTAGGCCTAAACATGTTTGTTCATTTATTTGTTTTCTAAAGTACTACTCTGTTGCTGAACAGCCTCATATTTCACTTTCTGTTTCCACTACACCTGCTGCTAGATGAGGATTAGGTGTGGGGGATGTGACTTATTAAATGTGGAAGTAGCAGTATCCTAAACAACCATGTATGTTGGGCATCAGAGTCCTTTCACTCTCTTTTCAGAACAAAGCAGCAGCATTTATGCGATCACATAAAATTTCAAGACAACTAAAACTATAGTTCCTAGAGATTACTCTAGAACTAGATATTGTGTTAGAGTGCTGCATAAACATTCTAGAGAATGCAGCGTGGTTTTCCCACTGGAGTTTTACTGTTCAATACTTGCCTTTCCTCTAATAAACTGTTTGCACATGTTCACTTTTTTCTTTGAAAAGCTGGTTCTGTGGAAATATAAATTTTGGTTTTTACATCTTTCCTTAAGGGAACAACTCATCCTCCTCTCTATGCTAAAATACAGTGATTGGTAGCAGTGCTGTTTTGTTTAAGTGTACCTTTTTTCTTACAGCCATAGCTCTGCAGTCAAATTTGTAAAACTACTAGGATAGTGACACATTCCTATTTTTAATGGGAAAATAAACAAGCTAGGCTGAAGCTTTATGGCTCATCACAGTGAAGAGCCAAACGTCTGAAGTTTCTCATTTTAACTCATCCTAAAACTGTCTACACTCACCACTAATGCAAGTTTTTGTTATCTATCACCTTCTTTATCATTATGAAAATAGTGTCTTTGGAGGCTGCTGGCAGAGATCATTTTAGAAAATGATGATCATGTTGCTGGTATTTCTCCATATCTGGGCTGACATTTCAAACATCCCACCCCATTTTCTGGAACAAGCAGACCACACCATTTTCCAAAATTAATCCAAAGAAGATGGCAAACCAAGGGAGTATTCGGTTCAAGTTCAATGTAACTGCAAAAGAGAACAAATTTATCATGTACTATTTAAGAAGATCATAGAAATCATGGGAGAATTCATATTAATTTGTATGTACAAGAAATCACACCAATCTGTTAAAAGTCTGCATTCCAAAGCCATGCATAAAATTAACATGAAATTTTGATTTTCCAGAATCTCAAAGAATTCTGTTTTATGTTTCAATGATCAATGGTGAGTTGTCAAATTCTAACTTATGGATCTGATGGATATCATACAGCATATACAAAGAGATGATAGTGAGATAAGACATGCTTTTTCCTTTTTAAATAAAGTTTTTTGTTTCAATCACTTTCTATTGAAGTCTAAATAACACCATTTTAAGCTAGAGCTATCAGTCACATATCTGATATTGATTAAAAATATAACAACAATAGTAATGACTTCTGTAATGGCTGCAGTCTCTTACACACATTCTATACACATAATGTAATAAAAAAAGCAAAAATGTACCTCTAATTGCCTGAGAGTTTGATATCAAGACAAACACTTTTATAAATGCAAGGCACAAAGGCGTGTAGTCATGTTCCCAAATAACAGCTGGAATTAGCAAAAGCTTTCCATAGGTGGACAACAGCAGTGCTTTGAGAAGTAAAATGAAGTCAGACTTTCTTTTCAGCATCTCAGGTGTCATCCACCATAAGGTAATAAAAATGCCAATGAAAAATGAAGTTTGTTCTAAAAGGGAGTAAGAGAAATTGGAAAGAGAGAATGAAGTGTCAAAATCAAGTCCAATTCAGGATGAATTTCAGTAAAATGACATGTCCCAAATGCAACTAAGCCACTGCTATTTAAAAGACACAGCCAAACATCAATGTCCTCCATCTCCTGTGTTGATTTTAATAGGCAAATATTACTATTACTTGCTTAAACTAAGTCAGTATCATGGCATTCAGAATAATTCTCTCACAGAATTCTATCTGTAGGATTGTCATACTTGTGATTTCTGATACCATGCAGCACAGGAAGTTAAGCATAAGAACCTCTTCACTTTTCCTCTTTAAAAGGAGAGGTTTGGGGTTTTTTTTCAACTGTCTCTTATCCTGTAAAACAAAATCAATACTTGCCTTCTTTGAAAAGGTTACCTTTTCATCCAGCATAAGAAAGAACACTAAGGTGAAAATACCATTGAGCCACTAGACTTTCATTGAAACCGTATTTCTGTTTTATGCTGGAATTAATGCAGATGTCAAAGAAACTCTCACAACTGTAATAGAAGAGTTACTATTGAAAAATGAGTTTGACATTTTTACCAACATTTTATAAAAACTTATTAGAGCAACACTAGACAATATATGATTTAAACTCTGAACGCATACGAGAAATACTAGTTTTAATCTGCAAGTTTGATTTAAACACTATCACCTGAAAAGTATGAGAATAAATTTATTAACCAACATAAAACAAAAACCCACCCCTGCCTTCAGGTGTAGTCTTAGAGCACAGAAGTGTTTGCTCTTTACTGGTGATGACACTGGTCTGTATTTTTGTATACTTGTTTAAAAAAAAAAACCAAAACAACAGATACAGCTTTTTTCCAATTGTTTACTTTTGTAAGGCTCATTCTTAAAGAGTAATACACCTTGAAGTCAACATAGAATATGGAATAAGGCTGACCTCTACACTGGTCTTCAAACCAGGTCAATAGATTCAGGCAAAGATTTCTGAACAGTGTCACTTTTCAGTGTTTTCATATCTAATGCTGATAATACCAGTCTGAACTGTAATCAGGATCAAAACAGGCACTTGCATTAAATTAAGGTGAATTAGAGAGTATGTCTGTAATTGTGTAACCACACTGGTTTTGACATGACATCCATTCTGTATGTATTTTTGCAATATGGGCTTGAAAGACTGATGAAGTTTTGCAATGCTTAAAAAGTAGACAGTTACATATCATCAATCTTACCTAAAGAAGCTATGCCAAACATTCTATAAAAATCCCATTCCTTGGCATATCTGATTAAGTCATCAGGATCTGTATTTTGGCTTGAATCCTGTAGCTGCAACCACCTGATATAAGCTTCACAGAGCAAACAAAATATGCAGAGCTTCCCATGAATCTGGCAAATTAATAAATAATAAAATCATTAAATCAGCATAAGTTAAAGCATTGGTATGAAATTGAAATACATTTCATGATCTCTACACAAACAAGGTCCACAGGTGTATTACTTTTCTTGGGAATATAAGCAGAACTGCTTCTGTTGAACCACTAGTTTACCACATCATCCTTTTAACATCAGTTAAAATGATAAAAAAATTACAACATGTGGAAAACTGCATGAACAGTTCCATACAGAAGAAGGTGTATAACTGTGGTTTCTAAAGCCCGATCCATACTTTTTTTGAAGTTGGGAAGGCTGCTTCAGCTAGCAATGCAAAACCAAAATTGGGCCATAGCTAGGAGAATTATACTATCCAAAACTCCAGTTCAAGGGCAACTACTCCATTCAGCAAACTGGTTTATATAGCCTTGTTGTTGTTTTTCACTGGGACAATCTCCATGAGAAGAAACTGGTAGTGTAGTTATACCAAAGTATTTCTTAGTTCATGCAAGAATGAGTTACCAAAAATAAATGGAGCAATATAGCAAAAAAACCCTTAAAATTATCCTCTGAAGTGACTGCAAAAATTGTGTTGTTAGGGCCCAAAGTTAGCATGTTTCCACATTAAACAGCTTATAAACCAGAGTGTAAGTGAGGTGATTTCCAATTTTACACAGGTTTAAATAAATGCAATTTCTGTGTGTCGATTCTACTTCTTCCATTACAGGCAGGTTATGCCAATTGCACATACATGCACAGGCTTAGCTAGTACAAAATTCAACTTCATTTATTTGAATAGGTGGGGTTTCCACTGATAGAATAGTTTTTTCAGAACCCTCACAGAAAACATCATTACCAGTCTCCAGAAGCACTGAATTAATAAAAAATATTTAGTTAGATTTATGCTTGAACAACGAGGCAAGTATGTTTATCTACATTGCTTAAACTGGACTGGCTAAGAGGTATCAACACGAACGCAGCACACACTTATGCTTGGATAGTTTGCTGTAGATTAACTTCCTTATCCTGGGAAATCGATCCTTACAGTAAAGTATGCAATTGTGTCAGAAAAGCTACAGCCCTACACTCCAGCCTAGCCAGCCCAACTAAGTTGACTACATAACTCTGCATCGAAATTTGATGTGAAGGCCATCATCTTTTGCTATAGCTTTGAGGGCATGGTTAATTACTCAGGAAGAAACTCATAAGAAATTAGTACAGTAGGTTTAATTGGCATAGTATTGTTAATATGGTACATTATACTTCTATAGTTCATTTCAGAAAGAATTGTTTCCAACAGAAATTTAATTTGGAAATTAATTTGAAATTAGATCTTTCTCTTACAGTGTAATTTAGCACATCATGCTTTTAACATCAATTAACATGATAGGCAAATTATAGAGTTTAGAAAACTGTATGAACAGTTCTATACAGTTCCTTTTCTTTAATCAGTAAGATGACTGGACTGTTTGCTGGTAGTGTGGCATGAATACTGTGAAGACAGAAACTGTCTCAGTAACAGCTGGAGCTTGATTTCATGTGTTTTATTCATTATATAACTGGTTTAACTTGCTGAAATCTGTGGAAAGGCAGAAGAACAATCCCTAAAATTTTATAACTATTATAATCAACTTACTAAATCGAAATATAATTTTAACAAAAAAAGTCACAAGGTAGGGGCATAGCAACTTACGTTTATCTTTGTATTGAAAAGAATGTGCCTGTATGCTTGTGCTTTACATAAAACAGCATTAATCAAGATAATAACAGGATCATACTCAATATATTTGTCCACAGGTTTCTGGCAGGATTTCTGAAAGTCAAAAATATCAAGAATTAGGAAAAAAAATAGACAGCAAGAGTTTATGAAATATTCCTCTAATCTTAGCACAACTGAGTAAATCCAAACTAGCCCATTCTTATTAGTCTTTCCTTAATATAATCTCCATTTTCAATACCTTTTGAATCCATCCAGAAAAATTGCTTCCCCTCCCTTGATACTATAGTTGACACACAGTCTTCCCTTATAAAACATAAAAGGTACATTATTGATTTTTACAGGCTTCAGATTAGCACTGATAATAAACTATACAAGCATGGACTTAGTTAACATTTTGTGCTCCATAGATGCAAAAAACCCCAAATTTCTTTCCCAAGTCTCAAGAAATGCATCAGTATCGTGTTAAAAGGTTAACTGATTATGGCTCATCTACTGGGTATTTTGTTTGAGTTAGTTTTCTTTCAAAAAAGTATGGATTTCTTCTATCACTTCCTTCTTTTCAGAGATGCTTTATCCTCCTATCCTATCTTCTTCTTCCTTTCAAGATGACAGTCAATGTTTTCTGTTGTTGCATTGTTCTTCCATAGTGTTAAATTGTTTGGATGTTTCAACTGATTTCCCATCATTGAACAAATACCAATATATTCAGAATACTGATAACAGTTTTCATACACAGCTATAGCCAAAGAGTCAGAAGTTGCCACTAAACAGTGGTAGGACACTAGACCATTACTTCTCCAATACATCTGCTGGTTCCTGCCGTACCTGCTGGAGAGGTTATTTCACCCAGACCACTGGGAACTGCTTGTCATCAGCCTCCTCCTGCTTTATTGACTTATCTGCACGGCTGATCACTCCTTGAGTTAAATGAGAACGGCTAACAAAAGGTTGTTATACTAACTGTGAGCAGGAAGGCTAAACAGTCTTATAAAAGGCTCATCTAGCAGACCTGAAGGGGAACTAACTTCTAGCAGAGAGCTGAGGAGCAGCAGCAACCACTTCAGCTCAAAAAATGTACTTGCAGAAGGGTGCTTGCCTGCAGGTCAGCTTTCTCCTGCTGCCAATCCTCCAGTTTGGCTACTTGTTTTCTCCAACCTGTCCTCAGCTAGTTCTGCTCTCTGGGGCATTACTTGCCCTGCTCAGAGTACAACACTCATAGAAATTATCTCTATTTCCACTTTAATGAATGCATGGCTGTGTGCTGCCAGAAGAGACATGTATGAACACTTTTCTGAAATGCTGGAACAGTCAAAAATGTAGCATCAGACAGCACACACCTACAAACTCCCAGGAAAGAACAAAAAGTTTTTTCAATTTTATAGATTCCTTATGTCTGTCGTACAAACAAGTAAGTATCATGCAGCTGCTAGCTCACTTTTCCTCCAATGGGACGAGGAGGAGAATCAGAAAAAGGTAAAACCCATGGGTTGGAATAAGTTTAATAATTGAAATAAAGTAATAAATTGAAATAAAGTAAAACATAATAATAATAGTAATTAAATGGAAGATAAGACTAGAGATAAAACCCAAGACAAACAAGTGCTGCACAATACAATTTCTTACCACTCACTGACCGATGCTCAGCCTGTCCCTGAGCAGTGATAGGTCCCTCCCAGCCAACTCCCCACTGTTCAAATACTGGGCATGACACTCTGTAGTATGGAGTATCCCTTTGGCCAGTTTGGGTCAGCTGTCCTGGCCGTGCTCCCTCCCAGATTCTTGTGCACCTGCTGGCTGGTAGAGCACAGGAAACTGAAAAGTCCTTGACTTAGGGTAAGGACTACTGAACAACAACTAACGCACCAGGCTGTTATCAACATTATTCTCATACTGATCTAAAGCACTGTACCAGCTACTAGGAATAAAATTAAATCAGCCAAAACCAAGACAGTGTCCAAAGTTAACTTTGTCTTCCTATTTAACAGAATTATTGTTGTAAAATCTGAGAATGCAAAATTTCACCAGCAAATTAATTCAGAAGTCCAACATCTATATCAAGAAAAACATAAAAAAAAGCACATAAATAGTGTCTGTGGAATGTTGAAACCACTAATCAGTGTTTCTTGATCTACCTCAATGAAAAATTCAATTCATTTGGATTAAAATAGAAAATTCTGTGTATGACAGTACATAAGTTAGATATAATGAATTCAAAAACTGACTCAATTAACTAAGAGTTTGATAGGTCTAAAATTAAAGCGAGTGAGATGGAAGGAAGGACACAATTAACACAAGACCACAGCTACAGGATTTAATAGAGTGAAAAACAAATTGCCACTTTAATTAAAGGCAGTATCTTGCTTAATTTCTTTCTACTGGGAAATCATGAACAGATATTCTTATAGGTGGTAATTTACATATGTCAAATCTCTGGGTTGACATAGCACAGGAAAAGTTCAATTTTTCTATTAAGTTTATTCACACAAGCACTGGACAAGCCCATAAAAAATAAGATTACTCTTCAACACAACAGCTGTCAGGGTTAGATGGAGGAGATCCTACGTAGCCCTAGATTTATAGTGCTCTCAAATTCTCCTACAACAGAATATTTTTTGACCAGGATCAAAAATCTGAGTAAAGAATGATATTTTCAACCAGAGGATCCCATTTCAACACTGATCAAACAATCTGCAGTTAAGAGGTACTGAAAAATTGCCATTGACAGCTGACATGATTTTTAGACCATTAAAATATATCAGACCAACCATCCAGGCAAAACCAATGATACAGAAATTCTACTGCAGATATATAAGGAGACTGCTACAAATGAACACACAAATAGTGGTGTCTTCTGCACCACAGTTTCTGGCAGCCAAATACAAAATTTTCTGCAGCTGTAAAAATCATGTTTAATCCAGTATTTCTGTCTTCTAGAGCTAGATGAGAGCCCTATTCTTAATATATTTTATATTCCTGATTTACTTTATTTCTGTCTGAGTCTCTTGTAAGAAGGAAAAGCCCTTTGTGCATATCCAGCCAGTGACCTAGCCAGCAGAAGTTCAGCCAGGGATTTGGGAGACCTACAAACCACCTTTGCTACAAAAGACTTGCGTATGCACTGCCACAGACTAATTGAACAAGATGAAGATGATGGTTGCTATACCATTAAAATATTACAGAATTAACGTGCCCTCTAGGATGAATTTTTCTCCATACCTGGCTTTTTTTGGTTATTTTTCCAGTTATACTACTAAAACATCTGACACTAACTTAAAATGCCTAGGAAGGAAACCTCTGACTTAGAGCCTGACTTCGGCAAAATCAATGCAAGCAAGGGTTAATGCTGTTTAAGTACATACAGGTTTAACTAGATAGTTTTATCACTAACACTTTCAGAGAAGATTGGTATGAGCAGCTCAGCTATGGAGAATGGCTTGCACACTTAAGATTTCAGTCAGGCACTTTAGAGGGAACTGGAATACTGGTGCTCACGTCTCATTCCCAGCTGCAGCTCTGCACAGCTGTAGTGAATGGCCTGGGCAGCATGAGTGAAAAAGGCTTGTCTTTAACAAACCTGAGCTTTTTCAGTCTTCTCTGGGCTTTCTTGAAGAAATGCCTCAGTTATCATAACCAGTTCTAATGCAATAGAAGTAATTGGTTTTCTCTATGCTTTTAACTGTTTCTCAATTTCTTCCTTAAATATGCAACTGACATTAGAAACAGGAAGTAACTGGTATTTTTTCTTCAAAAAATATACACCACTTTGACTAAAAGGTACTTACACTGCAGAAAAGTCAACCTTGATACCATAAATCCTATTTATACATCTTCAGAATTTGTAAATTTAAGAAAAATTACAGGAGTTTGATACTGACACACAAAAGTCCAACGCATATTGTGGTGCTCTAAAAAAGGGTGTTGAAAGTATTCCAATATTCTAATGAATTTAAATGGATATTAGTTTAGGAAGTGTTTGACTAACCAAATATTCAGGATTCTTTGACTGTGCTTGTCCATTTTTTCAAAAAAAGAGAAAAAAAGCTTCCATTTTCATAACTTAAAAATTTACTTAGTTTCTTTAAAAAAAAAAACAACTCACAAAGGCAGTTTTTTTAAAAAGAAATCTTCAAAAGCTAGTACGACCACGTTCTTCATAGTGTAGTATATCAGAGTCTTTTTGATCAAAGGAATACAAAACATTTAGGGAAAGTAACATACGTTTTAACATTGCAGTTTTATTAAACATGACCAAAAAAAGTACTGATATGTTAATTCTAACTGTATGTTTATCAGCCTTTTATAAAACACTACTCAAAAGACGTAACTCTTCTTTGTTCATCAGAGATATTCAGCTTGCAAACAGCATTCACAAACGTATGCCAAATACAATACAGTGTACAAATATTTGAGAAAATATCTACTGTCCTAAAGGAAAAAGTTCCTAAATTATATATGAACATGTCTTTTTTGGAGTCCAAGCTTCATCCTGAAAAGCACACCAGGAATAGGTTTGCAAGTCTGGACATTAGAAACATCAGTGAAACAATCTCTTTTTAGTTTGACCAAACTAAGCTACAATTTTTTTGCTGGACTACATATACAGCAAATTTTAACAACATTTACATAGCTTCAACATGAACATAGGTCCATTTACATAGGTTTACAAGGAAAATTAACACAGAGCCATCCTGTTGTGAGAGTGCCCTTAATCCCAACTGCCCTCTTAAACAATAAAACATAATTAGCTGTACTGCTTTCAGGAGTAGGTTCTTTATTAGGGATGCAGCTATGTGTCATAATAGGCTGAAAAACTAAACAGCCCAGTTTGAGATGCATTCCATTTCAGAAAACAAATTAAAAATATTGGTTTATATTTTTTTCCTCTAAGATACATTTTCCAGTAGAGCTGGTCTATAAATAGTTATGTAAAATTAGCATACTTTATTTTCCAGGATGATCTTTGTACTCTTGACAGATTCATTACATTTCCATGTAAATGCTTTGCATTCAAAGCATTTACAGTCTCTCTGCCTTGCTGCAATGAAAGAGCTTTTCAATTATTTTTTAATTGCAGAAAAGCTAAATGAAGTGTGCACTACTCAGGCAATTTGACTTTCTTATTACAAAACACAAGGGGGATCCTGACTGAGTTTTCTTATACTGCAAAGAGTAATTTCTTTCCCTTTGTTAGGGTCTGGAACAATTTTAATATTTTATTTTTAAACAGACCAACATATATACCTTTGAAAACCAAATTTAAAAAAGATTGCATGCTTTTCCTTCTGTTTCTGAATAAGTGAAGTTTTCTGATTTCCTTCTGTATTCCCTACGCTTTGCAGAATTTATTCCAGGTTATCCAAGTGTTCCCACCCCTCTGCCCCACTATTAATACTACAGTAATAATATTATCTGAACAGTATTTTTTTCTTACTCTTCTTAATAGTTGGTTCATAATACAGTCAGTGAAGATTTGCTGTATTATTTACAAATCAATTAAGTTTTAAGGATCTCAAAATAATTAACAAAAACCTTCTCTAGAAAGAACCACATAGGCTTACTTTCACCATCGCTTCACATTTGAAACAGGGAAAAAACATCAGCACATTCACAGATTGGGACTAAAACCAGACCCATGAGCTGCAAAGTGACCACCAAATGTCACCTTCATCAGAGGCAATCCTAACATACCTGAACACCTCCACACCCTGTCCTGCCACTCCCCAGTTACCACGCTGAAAAAAAAGCATATTAGACAGGTCTTCTTGAGGAGGCAAATTTGCTCAGAATTTTTTTTCTCTTTTTAAGTGCCTTTAAGATGTTTTTAAGGAGCAACAGTCCACCTGTCTCTTGTAATGGCACTTCCGCAGACAAGGATATGCAGGATGAGAAAAAGGTTCATCCGCTAAATGTGAATCTCGAGCAAGAATAAATGCCAGAGGTCTGGGCTAGGCTTCTGCTGAAACTGGTCTTGATTAAACAAAACAGATTTGAAAAGAAGTTACAGGATTTGAGGAATTCGTAGCAGTTACCCACTTTGCAAAGCTCTTAGCAAAAGACATGCCCTTTCCAACTCAAGCTTCGTGGTACTGTGTGGATGTTAAACTTCTGTGTTTTACAGAAGAACATTCTTTTAGTTTCTTCAGTATCCATTGCAAATTTATTCACAGAGTGGATAGTAACACTTGTGAGGTCTTTGATGCTTGCCCACATTAAAATTACAATAAGGAGTTCAAAGCAACTTTTAATTATATTAAGAGCAATAACAAATGCTGCAGGAACTAAACCGAAGCAACATTAGACTGAATTTCCAAAGCTGTACTCTAATATTGTGGGCTGGAAACACATGTTCCCTAATGGAAGCTTTTAGTATTTGCCTCTGGAAAAAAATTCATTCCTTTCTTCAACAAATTAGTAACAGAATACAAAATTGTGGTATTTTGCTTAGACATTTAAATTTAAATCTTCCACATGAAAATCACATCCAGATCAGGTTAAACACATCCTAAAAATAAATGTAGGGCAGACAGAAGATGGGAGAACTTAGATTCTTCAACCTCGAGATGATGTTTTAAACGTGCTGAATGACAGGGTCATCCTGAGAATGGCAAACACCTTCCAGATGCAGATTTATTAGTTTATCAAGGATAACTTTAAATTAGCGCTGGGCCAAGTCTGTAGGTCAGTGTAAAACAGTGATGATCTTGGTGATAAATCATGAGCTAAATGTGTTTCTTACTCAAGTGTTTCATTTTGCTTGTTTCTCATGAGCTCCTACTCTCAGCACTTCCTGGGTGGCCAGAAATTGAGATAAAGTCTTAAAGATGATATGACATGCACCACATACAAGCAACTAGGACTGAAACTGAACCATGATAACCCACAACATACCCAGAGGAAACAAGACTGGTAGGAGTAAGTGAAAAATGTTACGGATCTGGACTTGCATGAAGAAAGGTGGACAGGATTCCAATTTGCTATGAATGTGTGATTCTTTGCTCTTGCTTTTCCTCTGTTCGTTACTCTTTTTGTATGAGTTTGGCAGTTGTGATGAATACAGCAATTGGGACTTAAGTCTTTGATTCTACATGGGATGCCACATCGCCAGAAGACCAGGATCTTTGGTCCTCAAAGGGCTGAACACTAAGAGGAACGTGTGCCATCTACTGGCCCCCAGTTTGCCTTAGAGATTATCACTGCCAAATTATTAAGCATAACTGATGACCTGGGTTTACACGATGTGCTAAGTCACTCCAGAGAAGGGCCACAAAGGTGATCAGAGGGCTGGAGGACCTCTTCTATGAAGACAGGAGAAAGTTGGGGGTGTTCAGCCTAGAGAAGAGAAGGCTTCAGGAAATCCTTACAGAAGCTTTCCAGTACCTAAAGGAGGCCTACAAGAAATGTGGACAGGGACTTTTTACAAGGGCAGGTAATGGTAGGACAAGTGAGAACGTCTTTAAACTGAAAAAGGATAGAGTTCGGTGAGATATTAGGACGAAATTCATTACTGTGAGGGTGGTGAGACACTGACACAGGTTGATCAGAGAAGTTGTGGATGCCCTATCCCTGGAAACGTTCAAGACCAGGTTGGATGGGGCGCTGAGCAACCTGACCTAGTGAAAGGTGTCTGGGTCCATGGCAGAGGCAGTGGAACTAGGTGATCTTGAAGGACCCTTCCAACCCAAACCATTCTAAGATATGCCTGTGGGCATAAGGTGGTACATTCTTTTGTATCCAACTTGTCCTTGATTTCAAACACTACTGTGAAGCTCCACATGGAAGAGCTCCAAAGAAAACCATTTACCATTATCATGTACCAATGATGAATTTTAACATGATTTGACCACCAACAATCTGATGCAGATCATATCCACTACTAAGCATGATACATTATACTAACACAAAAAAGCAATTAAAAATCAATTTTTCCTTGCAGTATGCATGTCTAAAGCCAGCAGAAATCAATCTCTATTACTTTGTCTTTTACCTAAGAAAACTGCTGATCTCACCAGTTTTTGAAATGTCTACATAGATTTTTAGTGTACATTTTCAGCTGGTTTACGCTCTACAGCAAGATGCTGCGTTGGGAAAAGCGAACGATGTGAATCAGCTCTTTCTCCTACCATCAGTAATTTGTACACACCTTTTTTTCACAGCTTCTTGTTGATAACAGAAGCTGAGTCTAACATATACCATTTTCAATCTGAGCTAGGTCAGTTTACATTTCCCCAAATGTTAACTGGCCACAGAACTCTGGTCACCAACAACCTCTGCTTTTGATCTAAGAGGTGTTTGAATGACTCCAAGTTATAAAGCTGTAAAGGAATTCATCATAGATTTAATACAAAGCTTTTTGGTCATCTGTTACATTTACAGCTTCATGGTTTGTAAATTAATGCATCTTCTATCAGCACTCTCAAAATGTCAAGGGCAACAAAAACACAGGGAACAACCACAAAGGAAGTTTGAATGATACACCACTAATTCCTTACAAAACAGACAACAACTGGTTCAAGCACTAGGTTTCCTCAATTTTATAGAGAGCAGGCAGGATATTGTGAAACAAAGTCACAGATAAAATCAAAAGCTTAGTCAAGATGTATTTGCAGATCCCTCTATTCCATTTTTCTCTCCACGCTGAAATACATCCTCCTAAGTGATCTAAACTTTACACGCTACCAAAAAGTAGAAAAAAAAGTTAAAACTAACATGAGAAACAAGCCTACATAAACTCAATCAAAAGTTAAAAACGGTAATTTAGAAATACTTGAAAACACTGATGAAAGAGGTAAACGTTTTTTTGCTGCCACTGCAAAATCTCCAAGAAAACATCAGAGACACTAAAAAATAGCTATTTTAACATTGAAAACACTGTGAAAAAAATAAGAGAACCGTGAGAGGCAGAGTGGGAAAGAAGAGCAGTAGATAGCCTAGAACATGCAGGTGCCATTTTGGATAGTAATAAAGAAGTCCTCATACATAGATTCATAGAATATCTTGATTTGTAAAGTATTCAAAAGGATCACTGAAGTCCAGCTCCTGCCTCCGCACAGGACCGTCCCCAAGAGCACACCATGTGCCTGGGAGTGTTGTCCAAACATTTCTCGGTGCTGTGACCACTTCCCTGGGGAGTCTGTTCCAGTGCCCAACCACCCCCTGGGGGAACAACCTTTTTCTAATATCCAACCTAAACCTCCCCTGACACATCTTAAGGCCTTTCCCTCAGGTCCTGTCACTGGTCACCACAGAGAAGAGATCACTGACTACCCCTCCTCTTCCCCTCACGAGGAAGCTGGAGACTGCAATGAGGCTGGAGACAGCGCATCATCTGGTCCAACCTCCCTGCTCAAGCAGGGTCATNCAGGTTGGATGGGGCGCTGAGCAACCTGACCTAGTGAAAGGTGTCTGGGTCCATGGCAGAGGCAGTGGAACTAGGTGATCTTGAAGGACCCTTCCAACCCAAACCATTCTAAGATATGCCTGTGGGCATAAGGTGGTACATTCTTTTGTATCCAACTTGTCCTTGATTTCAAACACTACTGTGAAGCTCCACATGGAAGAGCTCCAAAGAAAACCATTTACCATTATCATGTACCAATGATGAATTTTAACATGATTTGACCACCAACAATCTGATGCAGATCATATCCACTACTAAGCATGATACATTATACTAACACAAAAAGCAATTAAAAATCAATTTTTCCTTGCAGTATGCATGTCTAAAGCCAGCAGAAATCAATCTCTATTACTTTGTCTTTTACCTAAGAAAACTGCTGATCTCACCAGTTTTTGAAATGTCTACATAGATTTTTAGTGTACATTTTCAGCTGGTTTACGCTCTACAGCAAGATGCTGCGTTGGGAAAAGCGAACGATGTGAATCAGCTCTTTCTCCTACCATCAGTAATTTGTACACACCTTTTTTTCACAGCTTCTTGTTGATAACAGAAGCTGAGTCTAACATATACCATTTTCAATCTGAGCTAGGTCAGTTTACATTTCCCCAAATGTTAACTGGCCACAGAACTCTGGTCACCAACAACCTCTGCTTTTGATCTAAGAGGTGTTTGAATGACTCCAAGTTATAAAGCTGTAAAGGAATTCATCATAGATTTAATACAAAGCTTTTTGGTCATCTGTTACATTTACAGCTTCATGGTTTGTAAATTAATGCATCTTCTATCAGCACTCTCAAAATGTCAAGGGCAACAAAAACACAGGGAACAACCACAAAGGAAGTTTGAATGATACACCACTAATTCCTTACAAAACAGACAACAACTGGTTCAAGCACTAGGTTTCCTCAATTTTATAGAGAGCAGGCAGGATATTGTGAAACAAAGTCACAGATAAAATCAAAAGCTTAGTCAAGATGTATTTGCAGATCCCTCTATTCCATTTTTCTCTCCACGCTGAAATACATCCTCCTAAGTGATCTAAACTTTACACGCTACCAAAAAGTAGAAAAAAAAGTTAAAACTAACATGAGAAACAAGCCTACATAAACTCAATCAAAAGTTAAAAACGGTAATTTAGAAATACTTGAAAACACTGATGAAAGAGGTAAACGTTTTTTTGCTGCCACTGCAAAATCTCCAAGAAAACATCAGAGACACTAAAAAATAGCTATTTTAACATTGAAAACACTGTGAAAAAAATAAGAGAACCGTGAGAGGCAGAGTGGGAAAGAAGAGCAGTAGATAGCCTAGAACATGCAGGTGCCATTTTGGATAGTAATAAAGAAGTCCTCATACATAGATTCATAGAATATCTTGATTTGTAAAGTATTCAAAAGGATCACTGAAGTCCAGCTCCTGCCTCCGCACAGGACCGTCCCCAAGAGCACACCATGTGCCTGGGAGTGTTGTCCAAACATTTCTCGGTGCTGTGACCACTTCCCTGGGGAGTCTGTTCCAGTGCCCAACCACCCCCTGGGGGAACAACCTTTTTCTAATATCCAACCTAAACCTCCCCTGACACATCTTAAGGCCTTTCCCTCAGGTCCTGTCACTGGTCACCACAGAGAAGAGATCACTGACTACCCCTCCTCTTCCCCTCACGAGGAAGCTGGAGACTGCAATGAGGCTGGAGACAGCGCATCATCTGGTCCAACCTCCCTGCTCAAGCAGGGTCATCCGTGAGCACATAGCACAGGATTGTGTCCAGATGGTTCTTGAGCATCTGCAGTGCAGGAGACTCCACAACCTCTCCAGGCAATCTGTTCCAGTGCATGGTTTCCTGCATATAAAAAAGTTCTTCCTCATGTCGAGGTGGACCTTCCTATGGATCAGCTTCTGCTCGTTGCCTCCTGTCCTATTGCCTGGCACCACCGAGAAGAGCCCGGCTCCGTCCTCTTGGTGCCCTCCCTTTACGTATTTATACACGTTGACGAGGTCCCCTCTCAATCGTCTCTTCTCGAGGCTGACCAGGCCCAACTCCGTCAGCTTTTCCTCTTATGACACCAGGATTCAGGGAAAGCGGCCACATCGCGCGGGCAGGCCGTGCAGGCCGGGCCGCCACCTGCGGACCTCGAAGTTTCCCTCGTGCATCCTTCCCTTCTCCTTCCCCTCCCCCTTCCCTTCCGGCCGCCCTCGCCCACTGCCCGCCGCCGCCGCGACTCACGCAGATGGAGATACGGAGCACCCCGCGCTGGTAGTCCCGGTACAGCTCCGCCGCCTCCCCGTTGCACTCGATGCAGCGGTAGGCGCCGAGCTCCGCCATGGCGCCCCGCGGCCCGGCCGGCGCCCTCACACCGCCGCCGCGCTTCCGCGTTCGGGGGCGGGCGCCGCCG
>VWZF01005269.1:1038144-1081698 GCA_013396755.1 Sclerurus mexicanus | reverse complement strand
GATGGTGATAGTGGTGATGGTGATGGTGGGCGGCCCGGGCGGTGCGGGGTCCCGGCAGCCCCTCGGCTGACTCATCATGCGGGTGCAGCCCCGAGGCGCAGGGGCTGTGGCACCGGGAAAGCTCCCACCCTCCCGGGCCGTGCTACCACCCGCCAGCATTCCCGCAGCCACACACTCGCTCCCGAGCTTGGCAGCCGGACGCTGCCCGCTCTGTAATCCCTGCGCTCGGTAGCACGGGGACATGCCAGCACCTTGTGGTCGTTGAGTNGGACTGGATGATCTCCAGAGGTCCTTTCCAACCCTTACAGTTTTGTGATTCTGTGAGTTGGATGTGGCTTGATTTATTTTCAGCTACAGTTATATATATTTTGCTAGTGAAATGGATGCTTCTCTTTATTAGTGCCAAGTTTGGGTAGCAGGTCTTCTGGCCTTTTATAAGTTAATTGATAACTTGTAATACCGGCACAGTTAAAACTATTTTTATGTGCTTGAATATCTTTTGCATCAGGAGCATGTTGCTTAATCTGTTATGAGTGTTGATTTTGAGCATAGTGTGAATGGGCCCTACAAAAATGCCAGTCTGAATCACAGTGTATACATAGCACATGTGAAGAAAAAGGTTTATCAATTCACTGGAATGTAGACACTAAGTTATACATAAGAGAATAACTGGTCGTGACTTCTTTGCTGTCACCAGAGTTTTGTGATTTTTTTGCCCCTTTATTTCATAAAGCTTGTGGTCACATCAACAATTCCTGTGGTCCCTAAGAACTAATATACAACTAGTGTAATCCACTTGATTTACAGACTTTGTAGAAATACCTTGTTATGAGTTTGCTGCGTCTTTGCATTTTCCTTTCCCCTCCTCCTCTGTGTGGTGTACTTTTGCTTTCACATTATAAATTTCTTTGGTTAGTGTTTATTACCCATGTTTTGGGGGATGTGTGTGGCTGCAGTGGCTGAGAGCCACAGTATGTAAACACTAAATCAGATCATGAAAGTTATCTCAGTTAAACATTGCTACAAATTATTCAAGTTTAAGCATAAAACCAAGAAAACTTTCACCCAGTGTTGAGATCCAAATCTGTATGCCAAAGAAGTTAATAAATGGCAAAGCACTTGATTACACCTGTTAGTAGACCTGACATGAATGATTGACTCAGGGTACTCCTTCAGAGGTGTATATGGAAGATTAGATTTTGGTTCAGCGGCGGATGTTGTTTTAAAGAGACCAGAGTAACTGGGATTGATACAAGGAATTATGATGAAATCAACAGGTACCTCGGGTACTTTGCATGCACTGATAATAAGATAGCCCTTAATTACAGAACAATATACTTACCTTGAAGTAGCTCTATACCAATTCACTTCTTGCTATTTAAATATCATGACTAAATAAATCGCTGTTTGAAAAATTCCCTTAAGCTCCTGATCTTTGTTTTAGTACAACTTTCAGAGAATCTGAGACTCTTTGTCTCAAGTAGATTTTCTTGTAGCCTACTACAAGGTTCAGGGTAATTTCTGTGATTGGTGTTTCTAGTTTTTCATAAGGTTGTTATTGTGGTACAGTTTTGATTGTATCTGACTTGCAGATGAAGGCAGATCCATTCTTCCCTATGAGTAAAGCAATTTGTTACCCCCCAAACTGCAAGATTTTAGCGGTCCATTCCCCACTCTAGCTTGTAACAGTTCTTATTTTGTGCCACCTTATTAAAAAATTCCTTCACTGAATTTTTACTTTTCTGCAGAAGATTATTCTGGAGGTAGGCCATACCTGCAGCTCTTTGGTTTGGTTTCTGAAGAGAAAATTGCTCAGTTAGTTTGCAGCCAAAAGTCTCAACTGTCACTGATTTATGAGCACCAAGAGGAACAAGTAACGTGTTAATAATGCTGCCATAGCACAAGAGAATTTGACCAATGTGAGGAACAAAGGGCAGTGTTGAAACTTCATGCTGCCAACTCTCTTTTTGGAAGCTATGGGTGGTGAGCCACTGTTCCCACAGGGCTTTCTGACTTTACACTTTGATCTTCTGCTTTTTAGCAGTCTTACTGCTGTTATAAAACTTCTCCTACTGGTTATCATTTATGGCTCAACATAGCTCCAAGTTACTATGTACAGAAAATGATTTTAGATGCTGTTTTAAATTCTCTTTATAAGAATACTTTCTTTTTCTCTTTTAGCTCTGTGATTGTGAGAAATAAGGAATTAACTAATTGCAATCCTTAAGAAGTTGAAGTATAAAAGCATACATTGCCCCTCAACCTTTCAAACTTAGGTTCAAGCTTGCATTTACAAACATGAGGGGAGATGATAAAATTTGGTGTTTGT
Organism: Sclerurus mexicanus; assembly: GCA_013396755.1. NCBI lineage: Eukaryota > Metazoa > Chordata > Aves > Passeriformes > Furnariidae > Sclerurus > Sclerurus mexicanus. Next base: position 1,079,369 of record VWZF01005269.1, on the reverse strand, counting down.
GACATACAGTATGATCCCTTTGAATTCATATTTGCTTTTTCTTGTTTACTCTTGAAGTATTTCAAGATAATAGAAGCTTTAGGACGTGAAGATTTGGAAGTAACAATTCTGCAATTAAAGCACCCTGTAGGGGAAGTAGTGACTTCTGTACTATATGAGTGGGGGGGGGTTGTTGATTATTATTGTTATTTGCTTATGTGGTGTCTTAAACTTTTTCTCTGCTGTGACAAGCTGTGTTTGACTTTTTTATAGGTTTCAATCAATCTTACAGTTTTTCTAATGACCTTAGTAGCATACCTGTGGGGACCCTTTTGTATGTTCAGTCAGTTATGGTTTGCTATTCCGGCTGCTTTTTACATTCTTTATCCTTGTTGTTTCCTGTATTTCCAACAGCAGCTCTTTCACTGCCTCTGTAAGATCTGTTCCATTTATTTTCCTCTCTGGGATTGGAATGATAATTTTAGTTGTTATTTCTTGGACCAGAGAATGGAATCATAATGCTGAAAGGGGACAGGTCTACTCCAAACTTCTGTTATTTGCTTCCAGCTTCTTCCTTTTTTTATCTCCACCTCCCCTTTTTTCTGAACACCTTTTTAAGTTTAATTTGTTTTTAGCCAAAAACATAAGCATAAGTAGAGATAAAACTAATTATATAAAAGCAGTCATATCAGCTGTTGCTTCCCTGGCTGTGTGGATGCAGTGCTGTGGGCAGAAAGCACTTCATGGAAGTTCTACCTTGTGGAGTGCCCAGTGGGAAAGCTGTTCAGCTGAACAGGAAATATGAGATGTGATAATAGAACATACATGTAACTCTACAACTTCCTAAAGCTATTTGCTCTCTTTTCCCTCAGATTCATCATTTTTGCACTTCCATGAATCAGATTGTGACATTGGAGGGTCATCGTCATGTGAATCCGTGCTTTCTCTGAACACAGAAAAAATTCTGGTATGCCATCAAGAATATAATGTACAAAAGAGTTTTAATAGATTGTTGAAGTTGCAGATCCCATCACCTGTGTAACCAGTTGGAATGAAGTTCAGGGAAGTAACTACAAATAGAATCTGTTAATCAGTAGACATAGGTGCCCAAAAGGCCTAAGTATGAATGAACTCAAGTTCCTCATAAAAGTATTACTTTGTAGAGCTCCATCATGAGTCTTTAGGGTTGCCAACTCATTGAAGCTGATGTTTTCACTGAAAGCTATCTGTCACCTCAGTTAGTCAACCAATTAATTTTTTGCTTTTAGGGGTGTAGGGGCTATGCCTGAATAAGCGAGAGGTGCATTAATTTTTATCCAGGTTAACTTCCTGAGGTTTACTGCAAAACATGTATTAACAGTAGAAGTAGTGACTTGCAATTGCTACAGAAATAACATTTTGCAGAGATGAGAGAGGCTTCAGACCATATTTCTCTAAATGTAGTGGAGACACGGAATGTGGAGAATATTCTAACACAAGAAGAGTATTTCTTGGTGGAGAGACTTCAAGAGGATTATTTTGGAATTTGCCTTTTCTTGCAGCACTACCATTAGCCTTTTGATCTTGAACAAATATAATCTTCAATCTACATTAGAACACAGGTCTGATGTTACTTCTTCAGCCCAGTAGTCAGAGGTATTGAAAATCTTGATATAATTCCCATATGAATATACAAAGAAGTCTTGGCAAATTTGCAGAAATTATTTGCTATGGTGAAGCATGGAAGCAAAATTATAATTGGAAGCAACTTCTACAAAGGTGGCATTTGGAAATAAAACTGCTGCAAATCCACCAAGCCAATTATTTAACTTGAATATTCTCCTTAGGCATTACTTCATCAAGTATTGGTCAGATCTTCTGTCTAGTCTAATCCAAGAGCACCAGCAATTCTTTCTAAGGCAGTGAAATGTGTATTTTTAAGAAATTTCCCTGTTTCAAATAAAACACATTATTTTAAAGATATCAACAATTTAACCTACTGGGGTCTCGTGCTGTGATGAAAATTCTTCTCCCATTTCTCCAAGGCAGAATGATTCACAGATTTTGCATGTAGAGTTGCAGGATGTCCAACCTGTACCTGAATTCAGCGTTAGTTGGAGAAGGATGAAATCCCTTTCTCTGCCACCCCAAGAACCAAACACTGTTCTGTTACTCCATAATGACATAATAGGTGAGGTAGTGGTACTTCTCTTGCTGTCACATGCAGGTCTGTAATCCATAGGAAATTACTGTAGTGCTAGATTCTTCCGTTTGTAGCTTATTTTCCAATATTCAGTGTGGAATCATGCTGTATCTTTGACTGCAGACAAAGGAGTGTAGACCTTTTTTTGTAAATGCTCCATGAAAGAGGTTGTACTTTATAAAAATGTTTTGGGGTTTTTTTTCCTAATGTTAAGATAATTGTAGAAGAATAATATTTTGCAGAGCTAGGTGTTAAAGATCACTTTCTGAATTAGATTTTCTGGAAATTGCCTGAAGGCCATGGATGATATAAAAAGGTTGTGTTTGAAGGTGTGTGATTTGCAAATGCATATGGACTGCAATGTAGATTTCGTTTTCTTATTGTTATACCTGTTGAAGTCTGCTCATTATTGTGCTGTTTTTAATAACTTTTTTCTAAAAGAAGAACTTTTCCATTCTGCTGCTGTAGTGGTGCAGCAGTAGGTGGAGTAACAATTTGCAGAGCATTATGGTGGGACAAAATGCTCATACATTATCTTTTACTGCAGTAAAAACGAAGTTTGTAAAATCCGTTTGCTAATCATTCATCCTCTCCAAAGTACTCAAGTTTTTAGAGCAGACCAAACTTTCTTCTCATTATTAGATGTACAGGGCTGAAACTATGAAATTGGATTTGACCAGTTACTTTTGCACTTTGTAGAGAAGTGAAATGTCCATTTTGTGAACACAAGTAATGCGGCTACTTTTGATTGGACAGGCAAAAAACCTGAAAAGAGGACAGTAGAGGAAATGAGCTGTTTAGTTGAAGTGAAAGAAGAGAACTGAACAGAGAGAGGTTATTTTTTCTCCCTTCTTGTTTCCTATAACAGTTTGAAAGACCTATTAATGAAATGAATATTTTATATTCTTCTAACATGAACTGCTCTTGTAGGTTTACAACTGTCTGTGGAAAATACTTGTGAAAATGAACAGCATAGAGTAATTCTATATTTCTGAGGCGTTGTCTTTGACAGTATTGGTTTCTGTAGGTGCATTATTTAGGGAACGGACATCCTAGAAGAGACTTCAGTTGGCTGAACAAGGTCTGTAACTGATAGAAAGTAATTGTTAAAAGGACAGACTCTTTAGTATGACATTGTGAAGTTGCAGTTTTCTGTATTGATGGACTGATACTCTTTTCAGGGTTTATTTACAGTGTTATACTCTTCTGCAGTATCCTTCCCTTTGCAGGAGACAAAGGAATTATTAATGGGGTAAAGAGTATAAACTTTCACATGAACTAGCATGTGAAAGACTTCCAAAACTTCACATTAAGCAGATGTAATACCGAAACAGCCAGTGGTAAAATGCTGACAGTATTCTTTCATCTGAAATGTTTGGTTAGCCTTATGTTAGAGAAGAAAACAGCAGCATCTAGCTGAAGAGTAGTTTTTCTTCCTGTGAAAGACTAGGAATGAATTTGTTGTTACCTTAGTGCAATCACATTAGTCTTAATTTTGTGATTTAAAGCATTCTCTTAAGGATTTAGGGCATGGATTTTCTATTAAATTCTTTATTGTTGTTTTCTGAACACTTAAAACACATGATGTTTTACAGAGCCAAGCGAAGTTGCTTGCAGAGCAAAAACGATTTCCATTTGCTACTGATAATGACAACACAAATGAAGAACTGGGTAAGATGCCTTATATAAGGTTTGTGCAGGTGAATGATATGCTGATTATTAGCACAACATTTTGAAAATAAACTGATGATTGCTTAGTAATGCATTAAGTTTAAAGTGATCCTAGTAAGTTGGAAAATACAATGAGTTTTCCCTGGTCATACAAAGAAAATAATTATCTTGTTAAAATTCTTTCTTGCTTTGTGCAATAGAATTTTTCACTGTGTCTACTTAAGCAGATGTTCAAAAAGCATTTTGATTAAATCCTTCTAAACAGGCTTAGCTACTTCCTGCTTCCCTTTTACTGTCATTGTTGATGACTGAAACTATTCAAATATTCAGAAAATTTTACCAGCGCAGTGTGCTTTTTATCAAACATAGATCTTGCATCTGTCCTCACCTCTCCACACACAGTACTCATCAACACTTACAGGCAGCAGGAAGGCTTTTTGAATTATGTTTTAGGCTGCTACCTGACATTTTTTTGAAAGCACAGTCAGCATAAAGAAATGGAGACATTTCAAATAAAGCAACAGGAAATAGTTTTCCAAAAGTACTTGAGGAAGAAGTTACTTGCACTACTTCTCCAAACTGGTATCCTCTGTAGGTAAGAGAGCTATTATGGGGCAGCAAAGAGATCGTTGAAGATGTATGTCGAGAAAGGCAGCAGAGCAAAGGGACATTTTATTGCTGTCTAATGAACTTAAAACAATTAAGTATTTCTTTTCTTGTCATAATTTCTGGCTTCACAGATTTATGCAGAAAAATTTGAGGGTCTAATCTTTTTTTATATTCCTCTCATACCTAACTATGTTCATAGAATCCTGCAAGGAATACCAAACTTCTATTCAGCTAAAAATATCTGATGCTTTTAGCATCTGTTCTGTAGACTTGGACGACTGTGCCAGAAGGTCTCAGTCCTCATGTTTGGCATGTAGGCTGGCACCTACCTACCCACTTTATTCCAAGTATGTCATGGTGTGAGGAGCCTGGGTCCTTCTTGTTTGTGCATGTTACTTTTACTTTTCTGAGGAAAAGTAATGGACATGTATGGGGCATTCTGAAGCAATGTTGGTACCCAAATACTTTGGCTAATGGACCCTTGTTAACCCTTTGATTTTTCATAATAATGTACTTCCTTGTATTTTTGTAATATTTAAAATAAAAAAGTCAAAAATACACAATTTAAAAAGAAGCTGGTACTGTATCAACTACTAGCTGTCAACCTCTAGTTTTACAGACATAGTTTATGGCCTTCTACATTTTGCCGAGTGTTGGATAAGCAAAATAAAGTAGTTATGAGCAGACAATTGAGTGACAATATGAGTCTTCATTATCTTGCTTCCTCCACTTTTTTGAGTTGATTTTATTTTACATGCCAGCTTTTCTGTGTTTTGGGTTTGGAACCCTACAGGTGATACTAATAACTGTATAGTCTTGAAGAAGAATGAAACCATGAGAATTCAAGAGCTTTTGAACCTGTTCTTCACTCTGCCAATTTTTTTCCCTTTTTTTGGGCAATGTTATGTATTGTACCAAGTGAATCTTGTTATGTATTAAGGAAAGAACTTATATTGCACACAAAATATTTCCTTCTGCATAATAGAAACACTCCAAGAATGAGACAAGCTCTGAATTAAGTATGTTTCTTATTTCTCTTTCATCTAACTTTTTCCCTTCTTTAGTGAACAGTGCTTAACACTACTAAAATGTGGCTCTGCCTGCATAGTAAATAAGTGCCTGTGTTCTGTTAAAAATATCTTTATTCTAACTGACTTGTCTCTTCTGATATTTGAATAAATAATTAAGCTAATAGGTGCCTCTTCCTTTCTGTTTGGATGACTGATAAAACTCATTGTTAAGTAATGAAAAAGGTGAATTCCTGCTCTTAGTTCCACTGCCAGCTGTTAGAACAAACTGCCTGGGGAATAGTTCTCTTTAACTTTCATAGCTCCGGTCTTCAAGATACTTGGATTTTGTGGGCAGTGTAGACAGAGCTTAGTCCAGAGTTAAGAACTGCGAGAGATTAAAACATGCAAAATGAAACAATCTTGAAATATTCAGCTGCCAGGACTGAACTTCAGTCATGCAAACACAACTTTGCAGCTTTCCAGTCTTGTGATTTGACTGTATTTTTATATCTAGTGGAAATTACAGGAATACGTTTCTAGAAAAGTGGTCTGTTTCTCTTTCAAACACTTGGCTTCTACTCCAGAGTGGGGGGATATGCAAGAACTTTAAAGCTTTTCATAATTATAATGTAGGTGAAGACTGTAGTTTTTCAGTCTCATTTTTATAAATAATGGAGTCAGTTTAGTTAATTCAAATGAAGGAAAAACTTATTGTGAGCTAATGAAGTTTAGCAAGGTGTGTACAAACAAGTGGAAGTTTTCCTGAAAAACTTGTAAAAATGAGAAAAAAACCTACAAGCAAACTGCAAAACACCAAAACAATTCTGAAGAACACAGTATGAATTGAGTAATTAATGAATACTGTGTAATGGTTGAGGGATGTCATATCATTTTGGTGGAGCTCAGGAATTCTCTCACTACTTTAATCTTCAGTGCAATGCAGAAACTTACATTAAATGCAACGAAATTGTGAAATGTTTTAAAAACAAAGATTTATTTTTTGCTGTTTTACTTACATTTGTAATGTTTTGTTAGCAATTGCCTACGTGTTGATTGGCAATGGCTTGTACGATGAAGCTATACGACATTTTTCAACAATGCTGCAGGTAAGTTTTCTGTTTAGACCCCTAAATAACTTTATGAATTATCCATTGCAACATAAGGATTTTACTAAAACAAATGTTCAGTTAAGGATTTTAAAATGAGTCATTATGCTTTTTAAAATTTTTTTTCACGTCCAAATATAAGCATACTCTTAGAACTGAGTGATCAGTATCTTGCTTTTTTGGTGAGTATTTTTCTCATTAGTAGGAATAAAGTTCCTATGGCACCTTGACAAAAAAATTACACGTTTTCAGCAACCTAACCTCTGCAAAGCTCAATTTCCTTAGATTGTCCTCTTAAACTCTAGGCTGAGATATTTTAATCTGGATTTTTTTGGGTGACAGCATGTTGCCAGTAGCATCAGAAAAAAAGCCTGACGGAGTGGCAAGTAATACATTGCTTTTACAATGATAAATGATTTTGTATGCTTTATCCTTCTCCAGTGGTAAGCATTTAATTAGTTTAATGTGTAAATAAAACATAACTAATACTTCAGCAGTGTGGAGCTCTTTCCTGATAAAATCTTGAAAAATGTTTTTTTCCAAGGTAAAGAATTCAGAATCTTATTCAGTTAAGTAGGAAGTAGTCACTTTTAAAACAAAACCAGCCCTAACAGTTTATAAGCTTCAACTAATGCTGATATATTGTATTTTTATGGCTAAAAACCTGGGACTGATAGAAGCATGGTACTATTTTTTCATCTAAACTGGATGAAATACACAAATGCAAGCTGAAAGCAGTACTGCATATAATAGCATGGGTTTTTTCTAGACCATCATAGTTAAATTGAGTGGAAGGGTGACAGTTTAATGGAATTATTCCTGGGAATTAATCTGAGGACCAGAATTTTTTTCCTTGTGTGTTTTTGTTTTTGTTTGTTTCATTGTTTGATAAAAGTGTTTAATGATCTGTTTCTTTGATTTGGTTTTAATGTGAGAATTTTTTTTTTACCCTAATGAGAAATCCTACCTCCAACAGCACTGGATTTATGTATTGTTTCCAGTCTTTATTCAGAAGGAAACTTAATATAAGTGAAGATAAGCAAGATACAGAAACTGTAGAAATAGTGTGAGAATAGTGTGTGTAATAGAGTACCTCTGCCATGCACACATCTCAGTTTAAATTAATATCATGCTTTCAGTATGCCTGAAAGGCTGTAAAGTGGTCATGATTGTTCACTCTGTCTTCCATGAGGGAATTTTAACTACATACAGCGTGATTATTAAAATATTTAGTAATAAAATAGATTTGCTTAGGCACAGTATTAAAAGTAGGAATTTGCCCGATACTGGTGTTGGCAAGTGTCGACTTGCAATCAGCTCAAGTGTGCCAAGCTGCCAGCATTGGTGTGCCACCTATTCTATTATTTTGTCAAGGTGAGAGTTTGTTTCCTGGGAAGGAGTTTGTTTCTTGGCAGTTGTCCTAGTTAAATAAGACCAGGCGTGTGCTGCACACTTTTGTAGCACAGCTGTGTTGGTTGCAGGGGTGAAGATGGTGTGATTCCTTACTGCTTGTCAGGGAAGCTGACTGCATAGGCATTGTTGTGTTGAGAAAACATTTCTGTTGTGTAGTTCTTGAAATTTGTGTGGGAAACTGTGGTTGGAATAAATAACACTGAACAAGAAGTAGATTCACCATGTAAGATGCATCTCCCGTAAGTGCCCAAGTAGGAAAGTCATAAATACAACCTAAAGAAGTTTGGTTTGAATTTTGCTGAACTATTTTGGTAGAATACCTCTGGTTTTGGTTGCTGCCTGAATATAAATTTCATGAGCATGTTACAGTATCCTGCTTCCAAATTTTATATTTTATGTATTACATACAAAATAAGCTTTGAATGACTGAATTTTATGTTTGTTATCAGTTCAGTGATATCTAATTACCAGTAAGGTTACACCTAATGAAGTTTGGGTAATAGAGTATTCTAATGTGTTCAGAGCTGGTGGTTGGTCACTGGCACTATAACTGCTCTCTGACTCTTTTACCAGACAGAATTCCAGAACAATTCCATTAAATTGAATTGGAAATTGTGAGCATATGAAAGTATGGACTGTAATACAATCAATTTCTTTGCCTGTCAGCTGTGATTGTACTGATGCCTTAGGGTTCATGAAAATTCATGAAAACCCTAAGGCATCAGTTCATTGCTACTTTTGATCAGCTAGAATTAAATACATATTGAAGAAAGATAGCTTTTAAAAAAAAAAAAAACCAGCAAAAATCCAGAACAAAAACAACTGAATATTTTGTTTGTTTTAAATCTTAACAGGAGGAACCAGAGCTGGTTAGTGCAATTTATGGCCGAGGGATAGCATATGGAAAAAAAGGACTACATGTGAGTAGATTAAACTTTAAATTAATATCTGACTGAATTATTTGAATCTAAACTACTAAGCGTGTAGCAGGAGTAGATAGACTGATTAGAACTTGATAAATACACTCCAAAGTTCTTCAGGCTGTCCTACTTCACTGATGAGTCCATCCCTTGATAGGTACACTGTATAACATAGAGTGGTCTTGTAGATCTTACTATTCAAGCCATGGTTTGCTTTTTGAGACTGTGGAAGTAAAGCAGCAGGTCACAAGCGTGCCAAAGAGAATATGCGCACAATTGTGAGTGGTAGGTAGTAAGGCTGTGAGCCACAGCTACTTGAAAGAGTTGTCCAGTAAGGTAACAGGCAGTGTCTTGCCTCAGAAAAACAGAGGTTTATGAAGTCTCACTGAATTAATCTCCACATCTAGTCTGTATTTTGAAATTTAAAAGTCTTTTGTTACAATTTGGAAACATTGCCAACTCTTCCAATCTAGTAGGCTTCCTATGGCTTTTTGATTGCCTCTGCCTCTAGATAAGTATGCAACCTTGAATTTGTTAAAAGAAAATTCAAAGTTAAATTACTTAATTACAGTTCTTAGAGTTGCTGCTCAAAGAGTTTCCTGAGCAAAAATAAATTTAGAACTTGCTACATAATCACTTTGGATTTTTTTTTCTAATTAAGTAACTGCTTCCATCTTCCAATTTATTGAGGACTATATAAAAATTTAGGTAGGCAAGATGCTGATGGCATCAACTGCCGGTACTACTTGAATTAAGTTGCAGACAGTGCTGATGAAAACACTGGTGGGTTTGAGTTCATATGAGAACTTGAGCCGCCTTTGCTGACAGGAAAGGTACTTATGGAGCCATAAACCTAATGTTTATTCACAGTTATATTAACAAATTATTAGAGGTACAACACAAAGATGATGAATACAAGCAAAGTTTATTTTTCTTGTTTGTAACAGGTGTTATTTTTCAGCTATTTGTAGAATAATGCATCTTGATGTTAGTGTAAACTGGTACACTTTCAGAAACTTAGCCAATCTAGTTGTCCTTTATCTTGAGAATGTATTAGTCTAAGTATGCACAATTGTTCACCTTGTTCATTTTTCTCCTTTTCAGGATATGAAAAATGCTGAACTTGCTCTGTTTGAGCTCAGTAGGGTGATTAGTCTAGAACCAGATCATCCTGAAGTATTTGAACAGCGAGCAGAAGTGAGCATTTTATGTCTGTTTTCAGATTTTTAGAGAATTTGCAATTATGCAATGTTTTCAAGTATTTCTTCACTGATTTATTAATGATTAAAGCTCTGCTCTGCATTCTGAACATTCCTCCTGTTTTTTTTTAAAAACACACATATTTGCTCTCACTGTAATTTGTGGAATGTTTTTAAAATAAAATGTAAACCATATGGAGTTACTAAAACCAACATAATGGCATATATTACATTTAAGTTTTCAGCTTTTAACATGCTATATAGCAAGGTCATGTTCAGGATTTTTTTTTGTATGAAATGAATTCAAATGTAACTTGAACCTTACTGTTTGCACCTACCATCACCTTGGTAAATGTATTGTTAGTACTAGTTGTTAAAATGCCAAACTTAGAAAATACGAGTTTTTAATGGAATGTTTTGGGTTTATATTCGTTTGTATAAGTTAAATATCATTCAAATTCACATACTTTTTTTTGAAAATCAAGTTTTGTTTTGCCAAATAAATTACAGAAATTTGGTTTCAAGAAGCAACTTTGTAGACAAATCGAAAGCTTAAATATTAAGGTCAGCATGCTGTATAATGATAGCTGCCATAATAGTCACATTTCTAATGTTTTTTGTGATCTCGGAGTACATTTGTTACTCTTGATCTAAAATGTGAAAGGCATTCAAATATTTGGAAAATAGACTATTTTCCATTTGGGGAATGCTGCTTTCAAAATAAGCTTTATGAGAGTATTTTGATTAAATTTTCATTTGAGTATATTGAAATAACTTGAAATGGAGTATTTTGCTTTGACAGACTTGTTTTTAATTTGGAATACTAGGTTTCTGCAAATGTTATTGGTGATGTTCATTTACACTGATATTTTTCAGAAAAATGGCTTTCAGATTTTCTCTCTGAGAGTTTACAAGTGATAAGTACTGAAATTTATAGTGGAACTTTTCCAGCCTATTCTAGCAAATACAGTTACTCTGTTATAGCTGAATATGGAAAAGAATAATCTTTCTATTTCTTGTATTTCTAAAACAAATCTATTTACTCTGTTTGCTCTAAACTGTGTTTTGGTTTTATACTCTTAGATATTGTCCCCACTGGGACGAATCAGTGAAGCATTATCTGATCTTACCAAAGCTATTCAGCTACAACCGTCTGCACGTCTCTACAGGCATAGAGGTACCCTTTACTTCATATCTGAGGTTAGTGGATATTGGGGATTCTGTTTGGGTTTGATTATGGGGATGTTGTTGATTATTTTGTTGTTGTTTGTGTCAGTTGTTACTTTTGTTACATTCTTTCCTATTTAGTTAAAAAAACTCAAAACAATCTAACAACAAAAACCCTGGTTCTCCTGTAGTGGAATTTCTGAAGGTTCAGAGGTATTTTTTGAGTATTTAATCTGCATGTCTGTTTAATGCAGAGAATCAGAGAGCAAATGCACATTTGCATGCACATTTCAGATTTTTTTGTGAGTTTGAGGAGTAGGATATTTATAAAGATTTTGAGTTGATTTGTAACCTACAGCTGCATTTAGTTAGGATTGATAAACACCAGTCCAAAAAGGAAAAAACTTGAGGCTGAGGGAGTAGGTGCTCTATATACTTAAAAACCCCCACTTCTCACAAAAAACAAACAAAAAACCTACAAAAATGCTAGCGTCCTATTTTGCTGTGTGATCTCTGTGTTGTTTTTAATGCTTTAATGTAAAACAAGTAACTTTATCTTCAAAGATTGTGTGAATATGAAATACCTGATTTCCCTCTTGATTCTTCTGATTTCACTGTTTCCAGCAATTTTTCCACTTATTTTACTGTGCTTTATATAGTATTTGCTGTAAAAGTTGGAAGTGCGTTGTATATTCCCTACTCTTTGATGTTCTGATTAGGAGTTGATAATCATTGCACCTTAGCACTGAGGCTGACTTCATATATTAAACAAAGTTCAGTAGTTTGCTTTTATGAAAATAACAGCATGTGTTCCTCTTTATTTCCTCTGTCATCTAAAACCTACTTTATCACAGGATTATGCAACAGCCCATGAAGATTTTCAGCACTCGTTGGAACTGAACAAAAACCAGCCTATAGCTATGCTTTATAAAGGCTTAACCTTTTTTCACAGAGGACTCTTGAAGGTAAAGCTGTATTAAATAATGGCTCATGTAGAACAATACCCTCTGTTTGAAGTTACTTCCATAAAATAGTAGAAATATTATAGGTGTTGATCTATTTATTTTCTCTCACATAAGGAAGACTTTTTAAGGCAAAAGAGTGCAACCAAAATGAAAATGTGCCATTGCTGACTGTAATACTTCATGGTATGACATGAAAATACTGCTGGTCTTGCTGGACCGGCTGGATCTTGGTAAATCAGTGATAACTGACATGTTTATGGAGTGCTTTGAAAGATGTTTGTGTTTGACACCCCTGCTAATATTTGTATGGTTATGTTCAAAATTTCAAAACGAAATGGAGATTCTCTAGGTTTTGGGAAGGAGAAAGGAATGAAAAGAAAAATAACTTTAAATTCCTCCTTGAGTAAGCTGGAAGGTAATCATAGAAACTGCTGATGGAGAGCCCTGCATTTATGCTTGTTTATTTCTGTTATATGTTATTTCTGGAATGCTGGTATCTATACTGAGGAAACACAGGTCCTCCCTCAGTTTTGAAAATCAACAGGGGAGTAAGTTCTTCCCATACTTTTTGTACTTTTTCACTGTTTTGTGACTCAAAAATTCTCTGTTTCAGGTGTAATAATATTACACCTGTTTTTTGCCTGTAAAGTATTTAGAGATACTGCTGCCATTTTTCAGAGGGAAGAGTAATTAGTCAAGTTGTCTGAAATCCTCAGCTTGAAAAGTGAAGATATAACTGTGTGATTCCTAAATTCCAACGGTGAATTCCAACAATGAAAGCTTTTGTTTTAAATCTCTGCTAATAGCTTGGGATTTTAATCGTTGTGGGAAGAAATCCTGACAGAACCTGGAGGACAACCCAGGACTGCTGAGTTTGAGTTTCAGCCCACTATCTTTTATAGGCAATTGCTGTTCTTTTTTTTTATTTCCCTTTGTTTTAGAAGTCTACTTCTTCAATTTTAATACCCAAGCTGGTATTTTTTCCATGCTCTCAGTGTATGGTATGAGAACTTTAGACAGTCATTGAACTTACTGTCTGTATCTTACTGCAGTCAGATGAGTTACTTGCTAATAACAGTCTGAATTTTTGATTTTTGATGTAGGCAACAGAGATCTCAGAAAACAATGGTGAAAATACAGCTGACAAAAATAAATGCTGTCTCAATTTGGAAAATAAAAGCACAGTTTTCTTCTTTCATATATGCAGATCAACACATTTCTTCACCTTCCCCCCAGTTTCTTTTCCCTAAGGTGGTATCTTCCCCTTCTAATACTCAAGTTCACTGAGATTATGGCTGAGTGACTTTTCATCCCCAGGTATACCTTAGCTTGCAGTCAGGTTCAGACTTCCTCTTAAAGGAAATGCATACATGTCTTAGGTTTTACAAGGCTTGCTGAAAACTGAGGTTTGGGGTGAGGGTAGCAGAGTGAAAAGAGATTGTTTTGGGTCACTGCTTTTGGGAATAATCCTCTTGGGTTTAAAACTTATCTAGAGGACATGAGCCTATTAATAATGGGGGGTGATTTTCTTAAATTTTTTGTTCAATAGATATTTTTGTGCATGTTGTAGTGCTCAGAATGTTTTTGATAGTTTTTCTAAATAAGATTTTTTAAATCTACTGAAGATACCAGTGATTCTTTCCTTACAGCATTTAAATTATTGCTCTGTAAACTTCAAGATACTTTTCAGGTATTCCTTAATAATATAAAGTAGTTGATTATTCCATCCTTAATTCAAAGTCTTGGTATTGTGTATGCCAATTAGTATAGCCAGTACACTTTAAAAAGCTAAATTCTTAATGAAATTCTTTGAAAAGGAAGAATTCTTTACCCTTATGCATATATTTTTAGCTTTTATTTTTATTACATTGTATTCCTCACAACAACAGTACATGCTATTATGTGAGGGTGATCACCTACTCTGTAATCCCTTGAGAGTGTTTGCTAACTGTGCAGATAAAAAAGAATATAAAAAAACAATTAAAGGCAGAGGAAAGATTTGAAGGAGTCTTTTGGACTCCAGGAATTAAGAGGTGTATTATGCAAGAAGAAGGAAGACTGTAAGGAGAGACTGCTTTGCTGTAGGGACAAGACTGAGCTTTGAAAGCAAACTCTGAAAGGATTTCATCTCTGAATTCTATTAAAATACTAAAAGAATTGTGTATTCCCATAGGATATTCAGCAAAGGAATTCCAGCTAAATCTGTCATTAGTGTAAAGAGTGTTTCAGTATCTCATTTTTTATATGATGATTATTACTCTATAGATTTTGTAATAAATTTATGCCTTGTTCCTTCCAAAGGTTTTGATGAATTTACCAGTAAATCCATGCCTAGTAGCTACTGAGGATGGTGAAATTTAATCAGTGTAGTAAGTGACAAATTTTTCTTTTGGTCCCTTTCTGTAGGAAGCTATTGAATCATTCAAAGAAGCTTTGAAGCAGAAAGCAGACTTCATAGATGCATATAAAAGTCTGGGGCAAGCCTACAGGTAATTGCATTTGGAAGTAGTTTTAAAGTCAGATTTCTATCTGATTGTGTTCTTTAAAAGTTACAGCATTTTGCCGATTTAAATCCACTTTCAAATGTAGTGACTTCAGTGTTCATGCATTTATTTTGAACCAAAGAGCTGTGGTTAATCAGTATTCTGCGTAAAAGTTCTTTTTGGCAAATGTATTTAAAACTATTAAATCTTGGGGATTTTTTCTGGTGTTGCTCTTGTTTGGATTAATTTTGTCTAATATAATTTGATGTGGAAAGAATTTCTTCAACTTAAAAAAATTAGTGTACTGGATTCAAGAAAATGTTCATTTAAGTTGTATACTATTTCTATTTTAATTTTCTCATTCCAGTTTCTTCCAGACTATTTTTACTGTCTGTTTACATGTACAGCTGTGCTGCACATGGAGTAATTTCAGCCAGTACATTTTTAGTTCGTTTCAGTTTTCAAACACGATATACTTTCTTCTTATTCAGCATTTAAGTAGTTAGTAAGTTTTTAAAAACATGTTTATACTTAGAAGTTAAAAAGACCCATCAAAGATAGCATTTTCCAAGAATGCTTTCTGTGGAAGTTTTGTTTATTTTAGTTTCTGAAGAAATAGCATAGGTATGTGCTTTTACTTCTGTCTGCTGAGGATTGGGAAGATTTGTGATCTTGTGGGATTGTATTTCTGAGTACATATTTCTGGGAGTAAAAGACTCTGTGCAGCTGTTTTGCTATTACCACAGAATAATAGTTGCAAAATTACTGCTCTTGTTGCAGAAATTTTCCATTAATAGTGTTTGTCTTTAATGGTAACCCCTTGGACACATTAAAGCAACTTTTAACAAGTAATTTTGTTGTCACTGTTGCCTTCTTTATTTTTCACTTTCCACTTTATGGAATCACCTAGAGAGCTTGGCAACTTCGATGCTGCTACTGAGAACTTCCAAAAGGCTTTACTGCTAAATCAAAACCATGTTCAGACGTTACAGCTCAAAGGAATGATGCTTTATCATCATGGTAGCTTAGATGAAGCGCTAAAGAATTTTAAGGTAAGCAGCCCTAAGTAAATACAAAATTAAAATGTTTAACAAGGACTTGTATTCCATGAGTGCAATAAAATGGACAAATTTCAAAGCCTTTCTTTCTGAACGTGTGTGTGCATTTACACTAAAATTATTTTTTGTGAAGTCTGTCTTAAAAGATACATAAAACTTTAAAGTTTTTAATTAAAAATTGAGTTTTGCTAAAACTAAGATAGTTTCTCTGTTTTATGTATTTCTAAAACCAAACTGGTTGAAATGTTGTTGTTGGGGGTTTTTTGTTGTTTTTTTTAACTGGTAGTTCTGTTCTTGCTAATATTTATGTTTGAGTTGAAACCTGAAGTTTTTTCATATCTGATGAAAGATTAAATGTATTAGTCTTTGTAATTTTAAACCTAAAATAAGTTCCAATGGTTGTCTAGTTTTTCTGGAGTATTTTCTTTAGAAAAATTCATGATATGTTGCAATTTATTTAGCTTGCAAAAATGTGCATGTTACCATAAGTAAACAAAATCTTGCCTATCTTTTGGCATTAGGTAACTGCCTCATTTTGTAGACAAAACAAAAAGGACACATGTTAATCTTATGTCCACATCCTCAAAACAAGGAATGAAGTAAGATGTGGAAACTATTCCATCCCTTTCTAAATGAGTCTGTGCTAATCTCCAGGAGAATACTTTATGTGCATTATTACATATTCACCTTCTGTAATACAATTTGTAAATACTGGTGTAATTGAAAAGATGTTTCAACTTCCAAGATGGAGGTGCTCTTCTAAAGACATGTAATTGCTAGAAGAATCAGAGTATTCACTTCTGAATGATATATATGACTTTGCTATGTGTTTAACATAGGGTAAATAGTTACCATAGAAGTGTACTAATGTATGAAGTAGTAGGGAATTGAATGGCACAATATATGTGTACATCTCTTTAACTAGCCAAAAATGGCTTGTAACTATTATTGTCAGGAACATATTTTTTCTAATTTCATCCAGCTAACATTGACATTTCTGTAGCGCTAATATTGTTAGAGCAAACATGATCTGTCTCCATGACAATTTAAAGTGTGCAAAGCACATTTGTGCTGGCAGGGGTTTTTCCCTTTAAGAAAGCTGAAAATATTTTTTCTTACCTTTGTTAGCAGTGTAAGTGCTCAGCATCATTTGAAAGAAAATGGTGATGGAAGTGGATCTTAATAATCAGTAAATCTTTTCATGAGGTCTTCTGACCAGACAGGGTAGATGATTTGAAGATACTCTTTCTTTCTCTTGATTTATGGGTGCTTTGTTCCTCTACTCTCCTAGAGGTGCCTGCAGCTAGAACCATACAATGAAGTGTGCCAGTACATGAAAGGTCTCAGCCATGTTGCAATGGGACAGTTCTATGAAGGCATAAAAGCTCAGACCAAAGTTATGTTAAATGATCCACTACCAGGACAGAAGGCCAGCCCCGAATATCTGAAAGTGAAATACCTCCGAGGTAAGCTGGAATTGTTTGGGGGTTTTAAAATTTTCTTAAATGCTTCAAGAACCCTGAAAGTGCAAGTTTGCTTGTACTTATGGCCAATTTAAAGGAAACAGTGTACATTCTCATGAGCACTGTTGACTATGTATGTTAAAAAAAAAAGAAATACACAGATTCTTACTGTTCCTACAGTTAAAAACTGGGACATAAAATGAAATACATTTCTGTATAATGGTAAATAATTTTGTAATACTTAGTTGAAAAAGACTTATTTATGTCTTGAATATTGGCTAATAGCAAAATTATATTATCTAAAATAACAACTTAGTAAAGTCATGTTGTTTAACTGACAAACATAATGTGGTTACTGGTTTTGCGTAATGACATAAGTAGACTGATTATGCAAACAGTATTGAATTTTATTTCTTTCCTCCAGAGTATTCTAGATATTTGCATGCACATTTGGATACCCCTCTTACAGAGTATAATAGTGATGCAGATCTTCCTGGAAACTTCAAAGACCACTGGGCCAAAAATCTTCCTTTTCTTATAGAAAATTATGAAGAACAGCCAGGGTTACAGCCCCATATAAAGTGAGAAATTTTTCTTGTAAAACCTACTGTGGATGTGGGTCTTTTTTTTCAGTTTGACTTTTTAAAGTTCCATTCTGAGGCAGTAATAGCATAAATATTTAGTATTATATGAGAGTAGAATTCCACTGAGTGTATAAATTGTTTTTAGATTGTAAGAGTTGGTTTATGTCATAAAAGAGGAAGAATTAAACTTAGGATGATTTTCTTGACCTCTATCTTCACATAATAATATTCACATAATGTTGTTTCATATTCTATGGCCTAACTCTTCTATTTCTTTTTTCCTTGGTATTAACATTAAGGAATAAGTTTGTGATGCTCAGTGTAGTGTTACACAGTACCCTTATTACAGTTTCTTCTTTTGTGTTATGTTTTTATTTTGTTATTGGTGTATTTTCTAGATACTTACTGTATCTTTATTGGCAGCTGGGTTTCAGTGAAAAAACATTCTTCAGAGTAACTTAGATAACCAGTATTTTAGGAGGAGGGTAACTTCAGTCAACAAAGCGGGGGATTTACTAGAAGAGACTTTAAAATTATGTACCTAAAGGCAAGATAGCAATTTCTCCTGCCGTAGAGGAGTTTTGAGGTATCGTGTATTCACTTTATCTATGAAAAAAAATTGTTCCATTAAAAATTTATGATTTTTGTGTATATGGAGTAGAATCCCCCTGTTTAGCACAAGAAGCTTTTACAGAATTATGGGATAAGTTAGCAGAATAAGATTTCCAGTGTCTATACATATCCTTTTCTTGCGTAGCTCTAAGTTAATCAGGGTGAGTGTAACAGTGAAGGATAATATATTACCTATGGACTTTATTTAGTATCACTTATTATGAGCAAGTCTGAAGATGAAATACTGGTTGTGACAGTAATAAGATCCACCATTGAATTCAGTAAAACTGAATTAATTTGAGATATTGAGTGTAGCTGCCACATACTGTGTATGCTTAGTGGGCTGAGAGAAGGAATGAGTGTTCATTATACTGCCTTAAGTGTTTCTCACAGGAATGGTATTGATTTTTAAAACACAGATTAGTTTGTCTAATACTTTCAGGACTTTTGTTGCCAAATTATGTCTGATGTGTGTTTTTCTCCTCTGTAAGAGATGTGTTATTTCAGAATTTTGAAAGCTATAAGCCTGATGTGCAAGAACTCATATGCATAGCTGATCATCTGGGTTCGATGATGCAATATGAGACACCAGGATTTCTTCCAAATAAAAGAATACATAGAGGTATACTGAAAATTCTCTATTTGATTGCAGGGAAAAAAAATCAATGTGGTGATAATCGAATGCTGTCCTTTTGCTATCTGCAAATTAGTTTTATGTTCTGTTCCTTTCAAATCAGATAAAAAGTTTAAAATAATCATTATGTCAGCAGTTTCTTGACCTAGCTGGGGAAGTCACGATCTCCCAGGCTTCATTCATACTGTTGATTCTTTATGTGTAAACTTGTTGCTTTCCTGCTTCAGTTTTTCTATCTGTAGAAAAATGAGTGTTTGTCTCTAATGGGTTTTCTATTTCTGTTGTTGGTCCCTCTCTTCTCCTCCCTCACTTCAGCAATGGGATTGGCCACTCTAGAAGTAATGCAAGCTGTGCAGCGGACCTGGGCAAACTCCAAAGTTCGGATGAATGGGAAAACCAGAGTGATGCAGTGGAGAGATATGTTTGATATTGCTGTAAAGTGGCGAAGGTAATGGTAAAAGAGGAGAGAGAACAAGCCTTATGTTGTTGTAATAATGATGCATGCTTCAGCTAACCAAAGGGCTGAAGTCATGGAGGAGAAAATGAACACTTGCTACCATTCTGTAACTAGAAAGTGTTTTGATGAAAGGAAAGGATCGTTTAGTTACAAGGAGTGGACTTCTGAAAACACTCCACTTTTCTTTTTTTATAAAGGAGCAAAAGAGGTGGGAATAGCAATTTCTCCTTGAAGCAAAGCTGAGAAAGGCCATAGGATTTTGCAGCTAAGGCAAATGAAAACTAAGTTTCAAACTATAGAAACATAAGATGTTTGAATTGTATGGTTTTCATAAGAAAAAGCCTCTGTGTTTCAATACATTCTGTTTTGTGATATGTGAATTCTAGTTTTTGCCTAAAATAGTTCTATCTGTGAACAGAGCTCTATTAAAAGTACTATGTGGAATGAAATATGTGCCAATGTTAACATCCTTTGTCTTTGTAGGATAGCTGACCCTGACCAGCCTGTGCTTTGGTTGGACCAAATGCCTGCCCGAAGCCTTAGCAGAGGTTTCAATAATCACATTAACTTAATCAGGTATGAGAGTTTTACGAAACAGCATTCACACACACACAAAGGGATTGTACCAAAACTTACCATGTGTTCCTGAAACAGCATCTTACAGTATTAAATGTATATATGGCTATTGTTTTACTTTAATATTTATTTTAAGTTTTGTAGTGGGACATTTGGGGTTTTTGCACTCAAATTTTTCCTCATGACATTTCCTCTTTTTCCTGAATTTCACATGTACAACTGAGTTATAGCAATATCTAACAGGAATCCAGAATATGTGTATTTTTATGTTCTATCATTCTGTTTTTAATTCCCAAATTACCTCAAATGTAAAAATTTGATTAAGTTTGTCATAGTTGTAATTTTTGCAAATGCTGCTTCTCAAAGGTAGTGGCATCAATAATGAAACGATGCTGTTCTATTAGCTTTAATACCAATTTACAGTGGAGAGGAAAAACATAGTTCTCATAGCTGTTTTCAAAGCAGATCAAAGTAAAGCAGAAATGACAAAATAAGTAACCTGTGAAAGGTAACTGATACACTTTCAAATAAAAGCAAAATTTAAAAGACTTGACCACTGTTGTACGTTCCATCTTCTCCCATGCTGCAAGACTCTGTATTGTAGTCATGACAGTGCTACCTCCCCTGAAGTGGTACTAGTGTGAGAGACTCAATGTGGCAACATCACTGTCAATCACAGGAGCAGAGTGTGTTTGTGTAAGTAAATATGTAGCCAGGTTTCATCTTATCCCACCCCCTCATGGGAAATACTGCATCTTTGATCTGTCATTCTGCTTTTATATCTATCTCTTTCTTCCCTGAGAAGCTGTATTGAAAAAGGAGGATAAGGGAAACAAGGCTTTCTCAAGAATTATTTCAGACAGAGAAAAACAGTCATATTTTAATGTTCACATGCAGAGGCAAATGAGAATTTGTCCTTGCTCTTCCTTCCACTCTGGGAAACAGACCCTGGTAGCTTCTGCTTTCCTTCATGGAGTGGTTAATGTAGCATTCAACTCCAGTGCAGATCAGTAGTTGCCTTGCAGCATGTGCTGCTTCTTGAAGTCTTAGCTCAGGCTTCTCTCTTCCCTCAAGCCAAGTCTTACGGGCTTCAACCTGTGTCCATCTTTGTTGTTGCTGCATTTCTCTCTTCTGACATGTATGATGCAGCAGAAACCACAACCATTTGTAATTTGAGACAGGGATGCATTCCACACCTCACCTGTTTCTTCATGGTTTTGTTTTTAAATGAGGGAGTAAAAGCTTAATTTCTAGGTGGTCTGTGCTGGCAGAAAGGCACTCATGTAAAAACATTTAATTAACGTCCTGAAAATAATATTGAACATTGAATCTAGGGAAATTTGTCCTTGTCCAGGATCTCTGTGTCACAAACTCTGTTTTGCAGTAGCCGAAGTACTTTATTTGTTTTCCTTTCATCAGAGAATGCTGGCAAAACTCACGATGTACTGTTCCAGCTGTTTCAGTCATTTTATAGAAATCTGAAATAAGCTTCGTGATCATTCAAACTTGTAGGCCCACAGTGAATCTAATTCTAACCTTTTGGTTTTGGCTAAGCCTTGTCTTTTGGAGATCTCATCAGCATTTGGATTGTGCTTTTTTAAAGACATGGGAGTGGTTCTTTGAAAATTATTGATTTCGCACCTTTTCGGAAGAAAGAATGAATTTGAAGCAGCAAAATTACGGCTGCCTTGGATGTTGATCATACCTCAGTACTGGATAGCGATTGTACTCTTTTTGATTTTGGAAACCTGTACATGATTGATCATTCTCCATTCCAAGCTGCTTTCCTTGGTCAGCTTGCTGTTGTGATTTGTTTCTGCTTTTGGATTCCATCCTGATGATTTCACATGATGTGAGAGTTAAAAGAAATGAATGTATTATGTGGTAGTGGGATTTTTTAAAGTCTTTTTTACTTTTGAAACCTGTTCTAGTTCATTGTGATTTCTAAATGACAATTTCCTCTTAATGAATTATGCAAATTTGTATAATCTCCTTATATTACTCAGCTTGTAAAATGGCTTCTGATTAAAGATACTAATAGCCTACAGAGCTAACACCCTTTCATTGATAATTGAGATAACTTTACGGTCTTTTGACTGTCCTTCAGGAAGATATACTTTGCTTTTCATTTGGGTTATGATTTGAAAGTTATTCTTCTACCTGTATGACTAAGGCTGAGTTCTTTCTGTAGAATGGCTACATGAAAACCAGGTGTTGCAATAGATTTAGACTAACAAATATCAGTCTTCATGGTTATGTATACAGGGATAAAAGCTGTTCAGTCAAATAAGAACTGTAACAATATCAATTGGGTGTTCTTCTAGTAATTGTTACATATCTAGTCATGCTGAGGTCAAGTAGTATCTAGATTTTATTTGTTCTGAATTGTACACCAGGAGTTTCTGTGGACAGAAATACTTGGATTAGATATCTGTTAGCATAACCTTTTTCTTTACTCAAAATTCTTTACATCGAAAGGCCATTACTGTTCAGTGATTCCTGTCAAATGAGTCTTCTCACGGAGGCACTAGCATTCAGTGTCTGCTGAATTAATTTTTTTTCCCCCCAGAATGACAAAATGTTTGGAGTGTGCCAGAAAACAACTTTTTTTTGCTTGTTTTGAGTCAATTTGGAGACCTTTTTTAAAGATCTATAAGAAAGATTTTGCACTTCACAGTGTTTGACAGGCATTCAGATCTTAATGTTCTCAAGACGCAAGTATATTGGCTGTCACTTTCTTTGTTGGCCTATAGACAAGGGCAGCTTCAGCTTGTCTCCTTTCTGGCTTAAATGATCAAAGCTAGCAAGCATTTAAAGTTGAGAAAATGTTTTTGAAAGCTCAAGTTGTTTTCATAGACAAAACAAGGATTTGGGATCAGCTAAACATTAATGAGATGCTTAATGTTCTTATAAATAAAAAAGATACTCTGGAACACTGTGACTTGTGAATTCTTGGTGGTAGTGTTTACTGAACAAGGAGGAAGAGTAGGAATAAACACAAATCACTTTCAACCACCCACCAAAAGTCTTTCTTGGTACTACAGCTTCTGGATGGCCTTATAGAATGTTAGGTTCTGGTTTGGATGTATTTTCCAAGATGACGCTAAAGAAAAATCCAGTACCTTATACTGACACGCTACTGCCTGTTGTACAGAAATTTTATTTTTTTTAATACAGATGGAAAATGATGGGACGTACAACAAGGGCAAATTATGTGTATAGATTTGTCTTCATCCTTCCACTTTCCCTACCTCCCTTTCCTTTGTGCAGATATGTGTATGTGTTCTAGTTCTGTTCAGTTTTTAACAACTGATTCTGCTGGATTTCTGAGACTAGGCCTACTAAGGTGTGAGACTGTTGAGTGAGACATTAGACAGGGACTTAAGCTGCCAAAAATCACTTAGAATGGAAAAAAAAAGGCTAGGTGCACACACCTTCCTGTGATTGACAGTGGTTTTGCTTCCTGAGAGAGCCATAACATTTGCTTTATAAAATCTTGTTTTGTAGACTGGGAGAAGAGGAAGGACTCCTACAAATGCAATAATGGTATGTAATTTTCCCTCTCAGAGTGGTTATAATCCTAACAGGTTTCTACCACATTTTAATACAAATTTTTTTCCTTAATAGTCCAAGGGAAAAAGCAACACCTTTTTAATGCTTTTGTTTCACAGTTACTACTTGTAAGTGTTAGGAGTCAAAGCAAAATTACTTCAGTATAGAGGGATATAGGTGAATAAGGAAAAATGTATTTGGACTGTCAGAACAGATCAACATATATATTGTCAGATATGTAAACTGGAGGGTGTTGGTACTCTAAATAAATGTGCAGATTGAGAATTCTTTTCTAGTTCTGCAGTATCTATGAGTCTAGGGAAGACTATATCCTTCTGCAAATTGATAATTATCAATTAAATAAGATTTACTGAAATCGGGCACACTGAAAACAGGGAAATATGCATTAAAATGTAGTTTATCAAAGAACAACAATTCTAATGATACGTGAGTTTTTGTAAGTTCACTATGTAGTCTGTATTTAAAATGACGGATTGGGAATTCACCACACAGATAAAACTAGTTCATTCTTTAATTTACAGAGCATCTGTGGATAAAATTGTATCAGGTATTAATGAGTAACATTTGTGTCTTAGCCCTGGAATGTTGAGTGGAAAAACAAGACTTCAAAAAAACTTTTCTGTTCTTTGTAGGGGGCAGGTCATTAACATGCGGTACCTGGAATACTTTGAGAAAATTCTCCATTTTATTAAAGATCGGATCCTTGTTTATCACGGGTAAATTACTGATGGCTTTTTCCCATGCTTCACTCCCTTAGTAATATTGATCTGAAATTTACATAATAGGCATTTCAGATAGTCTGAGGGATTTTTTTTCTTAATTTTAGGAAGTTCTTGTTTTCTTAGTTGTCTATAATTTATTTCCTGTTGAAAAGGTGAAATACTATTCATTGCCACATAAAGAAACTTAAACTAATAGGAAAAAACCCATTGTGAATTACAGTATATCTAGAAACTAATGACTGTTTTGAATTTGTAGCCACAATTTTGTCATAACCAGTTTTCTCAGTTCTTTCTAAGTATATGATTTGTTAAAGATGTTTACTTTCCTTCTGGTAGAATCAAGTACAGTTTCTCTGACTATTGAGGTTTATTTTATTAAATAGTAGGAATGACAAAAAAAGAGAGAAGAGGATATGGAAGGTAATTTTTATTGAAACTGGTCTTTGAAATGAGCAGAGTGTCTTTACTACATGTTACATAGATGGGTTGGTAGATGTCCTGGAACTGAAGACAGTTAGAGAATTTTGAATTAAAGGGTGTGACAAAAGGTAATGTGAAAATTGATGTTGGCATCTATTTCAAACTTCTATCAGTTTTGTGTGAGTAAAGTGACTGTCCCATCTGTGGCTCAGTATTCTCATGACATTAAAAACTAAGAAACTCTTTTAGCTTTGTCTTCTATTTTTTCTCTGGCCTGGTAACCCATATGAAATACGGAACTCTATTTTTCGATCTCATTATTCTACTTAAATATTAAAAAATGAAAGTGCATAAAATCCCCATAACTGTTGAAAACATCTAAGATTTAGAAAATTTGTGATGGTTGCTGAAAACACCTAAGTTCTGTAGTCCCTGGGAAGTCTGTCCTCTATCGGGAGGAAGTTTATTAAGTTTGTTCAGTTAGCCAGCAGCATTTGACCTTAAACCAGAGCAATTTATGCTGTGATTTTAAAAAGAATTCTGTTCTTAAAATATGGGTGTACAGAAATTAATAAATATCAGAACAGTAGTTTAACAGGTTTCTTCATGGTCCAGCTGTGCCTGCATCTGGAGTATTTACTTCCTTTTGAGACTACACAGATGCACATATTTTATGAAGATTATTTTTAACATTAGCTCTATTCTTTTCCATCTTTCCTTATCTAGAAGCCCCTGCCCACACATACGCATGCAAACACTGTTTAATGCTTTAGAGTGGCCAACAGCAAGACTAAGATAGAGTAGTAAATTAGAGTACAAGAAACCTGAAGACTGAAGTTGAGGTTTGAAGCTGAAAAAAATAAGATGAGCTGATACAGGATATTACTTTTTGAAAAATAGGAGAGCATGTGGCTAAGTATTAAAGGAATTAATTTTCTGAAAAGAAATAATTAACTTTCAACAACTTACTTCACTATGGCTAATTAGGTTAAAGTTAGGTGAATTTCCAGAAATGCTGTGTGTGTTCAACCATTGTATTACATATTTAATTTTTTTTCCAGTGCTAATAATCCAAAAGGACTGTTAGAGGTTCGAGAAGCTTTGGAAAAGGTGCATAAAGTAGAAGATCTACTTCCCATAATGAAGGTAAATTAAAAAAAACCCCTTGAAAATACAATAAAAATAGTAAAATGTGTTCTGGGAGGTATCCAGTTCCTCAGAGTAAAACCATTGCGTGGAAACGTAAAATGAGTAACTGGAAATACTAGCTCAGGTTATTTTGAATCTGTAATATGAAGGGTTGGACCTTCCCTTTGATATAGGTGGATAGGTGATGTATTTGAAATCCTTGGCCTAACTGTGAATTGATGGGAAAACAAAATGTGGAATGTAATTCTGTGAAGTCAGCCTTCTTAACCGAGAGGGTTTGTGATCAGATCCACCACAGTGGGCTCACAGTATGCCTGTACAGTAGGAAGGAAAAAAATTGAATGAAGTGTCTGAAAGATTAAGAACATGGAAGCTCTTTTTATTTTAGGTTCATTGGTGCAGATCAGTGTGTGGTGGGACTGGCAGGGGAAAATAGGGGAACAGTTGTCCTTAGTGACTGGTAGCTGAAGTGAAATCCTGGATGATGTTCTTGAGCTTTGGAACGCTTATCTGAAAAGGAGTGGGGAAACTTGCAGGTTTTCTTTGTGCTGGTGGTGGTCTTTGTAAAAAGGCTTTGGGTATATGACCTGCAAAATGATTTATACTCTTACCTCAAATTCAGTTTAAAGTATTATTCCCCTTGAGCTGGGTTTAAGTAAAAGGTTTTCGCACTCTCCCCACACTCCTCCAAATTAATCTGTCATGAGCAGCATGTAAATATTTGGGTTTGGGGAATGTTACAAAGTATGTCTTTTTCAAGGATTGGAGAAGATTTTAGAGCAGAATAAAATTTGGGAAGAAACAGTCGTTCTAAAGAGTGACAAACACATTTCTTTCTTATCATGTGTGTCCGCACTGCAATTTTGTATCTAAGCAAAGTTGGCTGGTTGCCACAGAACAGAGCAATCCGAAGGTACATTGCTGCTACTGCTGATAGACCGGGTTTGGGTTTGTTCGGGGGAGTACCTCTCGCTCACTTGTGCAGTGCAGATACCTTCGCAGGAGCTGCGTGGCTTAAGCACTACATTGTTTCTGTGGGTTTTTGTAATATGTGTTGTGAATGTGTGTCTTCAAAGAACACTGTAATTTTGGAGGTCCTTTTTATATTACTGTCTTGTTCTTGGCCTTGAAAGATGAAGCCAGGTAGATACTAATTGAACCTAAACAAAAACTTGTGCTGAAGAGGTAATAGATGCTGGAGTGGATGGACAACTAATTGTTCCCTACTGACACACAAATGTGCAAGTAAGGCCCTGTAGAGCACCTGATATGGCTACTGTTGAATTGTAGACCAGAAAAAATGCTATTAGTGGAGTTAAAAGTATAGGTTACTCCAAGGAAATTATGAAAATACATAAACCTAGTAGACTGTACATTATTTCAAAGTAAATGTCTCAGCTGGCAGCAAATAGTTTTCCTGGTTTCCATAACCTGTACATTTTGATCTGGTTTGAGTCTCCTGTATCCCGTTCAAACTGTGTCAACCTCTCATTAGAGGCTTTTTGTTCCTTTAAAATAAAAGCAAGTTCTCTTTAAACCAAACATGCTGCATCAGAAATTCTGTTAAATAGTTGCTTGAGTAATTCATTCAACATTAGTGCATAACAGTAATTAATAGTGCCCGAATAAAATGAATGTCTGCTAGTAGTGATGTAGTTTGGTTATTTGGGTAGCCTAGGGAATGCTGTATGTCAAAAGCTGGGCTTTTGGCTTTACTTAAATGCAGTCTTGCCTAGTTTATACAACTCTCTGGCTACAATGTTACTCTTAGATAATGTAGCTTTTGTAAAATTTTTAAACCTAGTGCTATTTTTCTTATGATGAGCATAAACATTAATTGAAACTGGATTTAAGTTAAGAAACTGTTGCTTTGTGTTGTATTCTGGAATCCACACTTAGATTAATGCAGCTACTTCTTACAGTAAACATTTCCTGCTTTTGTATTTACATTCGTTGCACCAAAAGGTTACTATCAACATGCAACTTGGCTAGAAATCTCTACAACTGAAACTTCTTTGTACAGTTGCTTTTTATAAACATTTTCTATTCAGTATATGGTTATAAAGTTGAATGCCAATATGCCTCATTCAGTATTTATGATTTCCACTCAGTAGGAAATAAAAGATAAATTATGTAATGTAGTTGATAGTAACTTTGTCCTGCTCCCTCAGTTTGTCCATTCACTTCTGCGCCATATATTTTAGGTGTTTCAAAGCAATAGCTAGGCAGTCTGTCTGTGTTACTTCTAATATTACATTTTTTCCTTTTGAAAGCAGTTTAACAGTAAAACCAGAGATGGGTTTACTGTGAACACAAAAGTCCCCAGCCTCAAGGATCAAGGGAAAGAATATGATGGATTCACGATTACAATAACAGGAGATAAGTACGTTTGCTATTTTCAGGGATTTGGGTACACTAAGTAATGATGAAGTATTAATAATCCTCTGAAATGCTATGTCTGCTTGTATAAAGTGGGTTTTGTTTTTCACTAGTGGCATTTTTGTAAATAACTTGATTGAGGACTTGATTCCTGTTGTGTTCCCTGACAAAATGGGGGTATGGATAACACTAATGGAGTAGGCCTGGTTGATTTGATTCTTTAACATATAGCACAAGAGTAAAGAGAGATCTTGTTTGTCATCCAAGGCTATAAAATGCCGAAAGGGGAAAAATCTCAAAAATCTCAGTCTTTATCCATATCAAAATATATTTCTTTTTGTGAGACCTTGTCTTTTGTGTTGACTGAGAAGTCCTAAATGAAATGGAAATTTCTGTGGTCTAAGAATTGAAGAAGTTCTCTTCTATCTGAGTGTTTGACCTTTTTAGTGTTTATTTTTGTGTTGTTTGCAGACCTTCTATCTGCAAATGAAAATTTAAATAGTACCTGAATGTATGAGAATAAATCAGGAGGCTTTGAGTCACTCTGTGGGTGAGAGAGTAAATTTCTCGCTTTGTGGATTCTGACTCCTTGTCTTCCTGAAGAATGATCATCACTCTGAAGCTTAGAAACTCTGTACTAATATTAAATAAAACCTTTGTTTTGTGAAATTTAAAATTCTCCGCACTGGAATTTCTCTGAAAATTTGCTTTCAATGAGTGGCATGGAAGCCAAACTTTTCTGCTAAGATGTTACTGTATCTCTTGGTTTTTCATTTCACATTCTAAATTATATGCCTGTATACAGTGAAACGGCATTAAATGTATAGCCTCACTGTTTTGAGGAAAATATGTCAGTAAAATGGTCTGACTTTGTTCTGCACAAGCTTTTTTCAGTATCACTCACTCTGTTTTGATCCATAGTTTGTAACTATGCTTTATACCAAAACAATTCCATTTTTCTAGTTTAGAAGTTAATGAAACTACACTTTACATTCTATACAGAAGTCTGAAGCCCACGCAGATATTTAAAAATTTCTTGTTTCTTATTTTTTACCCACAGTTTAAGTGAAATACTAATGTTTGTCAGGTATTGTTCGATGGAGGTACTTCGTCTGTGATTAGACAGCAATCTCTATGTACTCTTTCAAACTTACAATGTAATGTAACATTTTTTACTTCAGTGTTTTTTGGGGTTCTTTTAAATTGGAAACAATGAACAATCTTCTGCCTAAGGAAAACTGATAGGAAACAGATGATATGATATGTAACTGTTGTACATTTGTAACTTACCCTGGATATTGGATTATCCATCAAGTTCTGTTCAAAATATTTCTTACCTCTTTTTTTTTTTCTTCATCTGCTTGATAGAGTGGGAAACATACTATTTTCAGTAGAAACTCAGACGACAGAAGAGAGAACACAGCTGTATCATGCAGAAATAGATGCGCTATATAAGGATCTAACAGCTAAAGGAAAAATTCTGATTCTGTCTGCAGAGCTGGGGGTAAGGCTGTTTTAGTGGAATGCTTAATTCCTTGATAAAATCCTATTAGATTTTAATACTCTCTGTCTAAGAGTCGCTGTTCCAATAATTTTTCACAGAGTTCTTAAGTAATAAAATCAACTGCTTACTTTAACCGAGTTATGACCAATATCATGAGAAATTGCCATAATTCTGTTACTTTAAAATTTGCTGTGCTTTGCCTGAAGTAATAGAAAGTGTCCAGGCAAGGTCTCAATATCACAGTGAGTTCCTTCCCACCCACCCCCTTCTTTTCTTTATTTTTGTCATGGATCTGTGTTCACCTTTTCACCATCCTTATAAGTACTGTTTAGGATTTGGCTCATGGTGGCTACATATAAGATAAGTAACACGAATGCTTCAGAAGCACTAGAATTGTGTTTATGTTGATTTGATTTGCAGTGAGAATCTGACTACATTTGAGCTTGTGCTTTTCCTTTTTCATCCTTTAGCACAGTGCAGATGAGCTATGTTTCATCTAAATTTTAAAGATACAACAAAATAGTTTGTTTGAACATCCTTTAATCAGAATTCAATTTCTGAGCTTGACATTTTTCACATTTTAAATAGTTCTTTTTAAAAAAATAAAAATAGCAGTACTGTAAGACTTTGCAATAAGTGTACCTATAGAAGATATTACCTGGCTATTGAATTATCTTTAATTCACTTTTTTTCCTCTTGCTTAGGAAGTCGATGCTGTTTGCAACTTGATCCTGTCACTGGTTTATTACTTCTATAATTTAATGCCACTTTCAAGAGGTTCTAGGTTAGTGTTTGTGTTCATTGTGGCTGTTGCCTTGGATGCATGCTGTGAAATGTCCATGTGTTGCACTATCTTAACATTACTTTTCTTTTTTTATAAAAAAAAAGTTTGGGTTGAGCTGTGTGTCCTGTACAGTCTCCCCTTTTGTGTTGCCGTGACAATGGGAAGTGACTTAGTACTGTTTTAAAAGCTAGCTTGTAGTTGCTGATGGTAACTATACATAGCTGCATGTATATTTAAGATGATGAGTAGTCTGGATGACATGTATACATACAGACTTCAGTTCACAGATTGAAAAATGTAATTTTTAAATTGTAATGCTTGATTTCCTAATCTGTATGGTGTTATACCAGTGTAATCTCACTTAGGAGGTTTTTATGAAACATATTTAAGATGAAATGTACTTTGAGATATCTTAATAAAAGATACTAAAATATTATTTTAGTAGTTCATTGCAACTGTTAGGGTCACCAAATGAAAGTGTAGAATAAAGTTCCACATGTCACATAACTCTTAAAATGAAATTCTAGTTTAATGCAAACTTGGTTACATCTGAGGTTATTATGAATCTCTGTTCCACAAAGCACTTAAGATCTTTAAGATTGTTACTGAATGCAGTTCAGTAAAAAAAAAAAACCAAAAACAAAAACCTGTGATATTTTGGTTTTATAATCAGATTTACCTTTAGCTTACAGGATGTAAAAATTAACAGAAATTCTGTCTGAGATTCACAATTCAAAAAAAAAAAAAGTGAAAAAGAAATTAAGTTACCGAACAGTTTTACATTGCCTCTAGCTCTATTGCTGTAGAGTTCATAAACTCTCCTGGGCTACAGCTAAGCTTCTTGGGAACAGGAGTTTCCTTTGTTTTCAACTCTGTGGAGCCTGAAATTATGATTCTGACTAATTTAGGAAGAGTAGTTACCCTCCATAGGTTCATAACTTCATTCTAATGGTGTGGAAAATAGCAGTGATTTCACTTCTTAAGTGTTTTGTGCTTGGTTTTGCTTCTGAAATAACTAGCACAGTGATTTTTGCTAACCTCCTATGAAATAGTACTATATTCTATTTGTTTTGTAGCCTAACACAGCATTATGGAAAGACTTCTACTGTACTTCATTTGTTGTTTTAATTTTATTCTCTTAGCGTGATAGCTTACTCAGTGATCATGGGAGCACTAATGGCAAGTGGAAAAGAAGTATCAGGAAAAATCCCTAAAGGAAAGGTGAGTATCAAAATACCAGAATACAAAAATATCAAAATACACTGGTTCAGCCTTGGTGGGGAAGTAATACATGTAAATGCATGTAATACATGTAAATGCATACTTGTTTTCTGTCTGTGCTCTCTCATTGTATTCTAGACCATTTAGAGCTTGGTAAGTAGAAATGCATTTGCAACTTCTCTTGATTTCTCTTTCCCCTTTGTATTCTGCTTAAAATAAGTCCTAGTTTTTAATGACTACATCTCGATATTGTACCACCTTGCTCAGTAAAGGGTTTCCCTTTCTTCCACTGTTGGGCCTGTAGCTGTGTTACCTTTGCAGCATGAAAGGAGTGAGAACACCTCTGTCTCCTTAAAGTATTATCAAAAGAATCAGTAAAATTCCAGTGAGAATCCAAGTTGTTGAAGAAAATATCCTGCATTGGATAACTGAAGAAAGGATGACTTTGCCTTTTGATTTAGAAGGCCGTGAAAACAGTGAGGTTTGTCACTTCAGTACAATGAACTCCTAGCAGCTTTTAAGAGCAAACTGCAATTGCTTAGTAACCAGAAAGCTTCCTTTTCAGTACACCATTAAGCTGCTATCTTCCCCATTCTCTGGGAGTTCAGGCTAAGCTAAAACACTGATGTGGCTTTTCTTAAGTGTTTACTTAGGACTTAATAGGGTAGTGTATTTTGCTGACTGAATTTATGCAGACAAGCAGAGTTGCAGGATTATGATTAAGCAGGATTTCTGACTTACAGAAACATTGGGAACATTTTTACATTTGAGGGGTTTTCCTGAAACAGAGTGGCTGAATTGGAACAAACCCTTTTATTTGAACATTTTTACCAGCTGGAAGAAATTGTTTTCCCCAGTTGAATGAACTTTTTTTTGCCAGATTCCTTTTAAGGGCTAAGCTGGTCTAAGCTTATGACAGAGCATGCATTTTCAGGCTGTTCCGAAGTCAAAGATGCACAGTAGTCAAGAATCCTGTTATTGTCTGGAAGGTCAGGCAGTAGCCACTGTAGCTTCCAGTATTGGTTGTGGTGGGGTGTGCAAGCCCACGGAGACTTTTAGTGCCTGGCATGCATGCTGACTGCCAAACTGATGACAAGGGACAAAGTAGTCTGGGCACAGACTGATTGTGTAAGTTTACTCCTGTCTTGCCAAGAATATAGGTAGGATGCTCTCAGAGCCCTTCATGAAGTTAGAGAACTTAAAAATTCTGTAATTTCTTAATACCTTCTTTATTTACTTGCATTTTCAGCTGGTTGACTTTGAAGCAATGACAGCACCAGGGTCTGAAGCTTTTAGCAAAATAGCAAGGAGCTGGATGAATCTAAAAAGGTAAATATGTTTGTTCAGATCGGAAATGGGGGAATAAAGCATGAAAAGTTTTCTGTGTAAAATTTAAACATGCACTAAAAAGTGTTATTTAGAAATTGCAAGTTTAGCAAATGACTCAGTGTATTTTTTAACACTGTTTAGGAATTGATAAGACAAGATTTGTATTTACACACTATAGTGTGTTTCTATTTTAACAGAGTAGTTAGTAGCCTAGACATTCACTTATGTGTCATCCTCTGAGAAAATTATCTGTGTTAATGTTTTCTTTATTTTGTCCAATGGTCAAATTTGCCTTTTTAGTATTATTTTTTAGCATTAGTAAATCTGGCAATGAGTGAACAAAGCAAGGGAAAATTTTGACTTTTTCTTTTCATTCTTATGGATCTCTTCAAACTATATATCAAAGTAATTTACTTACCCTTTAGTGCTGTTTTGATTTGGAGAATAAGTGTTTTCAAAGTTGATGGACATTTTGAATATACAGAATTACATTACTTAGTATTGCTGCATGGCTTTTGTGCAATGCTTAAAATTTTGGATTTGCATATGAATTGATTTTTGGATACTGAACACATTGATGGGGAGTTAATACTATGAATCTGTTGCATTTGATTTGTCTGTTAATGGTTATTCCCCATACAAAATCTAAAAATCAGAGACAACACCAGTTCTAGTATCCTTCAGGTCAGGGTCAAGGTTCTGAGACAATTGGCTAATGTCCTTAACAGGGCCATCTATAATCTCTGAAAGGTGGTGCCTATCAGGGGACGTTCTTGATGATTGCAGAAAAGGAAATCTTGCATTCATCTTCAGGAGGTCCAAAAGAACAACCCAGGGAAGCTGTAGGCTGATCAGCTTCATTTTGACCCTTGGGAAAGTCATGAAGTGAGTCCTCCAGGAAAATCTTTCAATGTATATGAAGGAGAAAGTGACAGGAAACAGTCAACATGAGCTTACCAAACGTTGTGTGACCCAATATGATTGTACTCTGATAGAAACCAACTAGATATGGGGGTAACAAGAGAGCAATCAATGTTTTTTATTTTTACTTCAGCAAGGAGTCCCACAATACTCTGATGTAGTCCATGGTCTGGACAAACAGAGAGCTAGATGGATTAAAAAGCTATTTGGATAATCAGATTTAGAGGGTACTCAGCAGGTTGGACCACACCTACAGTACCGCATCCAGCTGCAGTAAAGACTATAAACTGGATAAACTGGAGCAAAAAGTAAAGAGCCACCAAGATAACCAGGGGGCTGGAGCCCATGTCTTAGCAGGAAAGAGGGGTTTATTCAGCCTGGAGAAGAGAGGGCTTTGATCTAACAGCAGCTTTGCAGTACCTGTGAGAAAATGGAGCCAGGCAGTGCTTGGTGAGAGGACAAAAGACAATGTGCCTGAGTTGAAATGACATTTAGATTGAGCATAATCTTTTCATCCTCAAGATAGTCAAGCAGTGGAACAGACTGCCCAAAGAGGCTGTGCAGTCTCCATCCCTGGGGATTTTCAAGATCTGACAGGTTAAAGCCTTGACACCCTGGTTTGACTTCTCAGTTGACCTTGCTTTGAGCAGGATGTTAGATTACAGACCTCTTGCAATCTCGTCCAGCCTGAGTTATTCTGAGAGCTCGAGGAACTCTGCAGCTGCTCATAGTGCCAAAAATCTCATACTGATTAGTGTTGTTTAACTTTATTATCAGGGGTTCTCAGCCTGGTGAATTTTACTAGACCATAAAATCCCCTCCTAAATGAAAAAGGCTATTAAGAAGACTCAAGGACATCTTTGTCAAACTCAGGCTAAAAATCTACTTGTACATGAGTCAAATTCAGTATTCATTAAGGAATGACATTTTTAAACTACAGTGTAGCAAGTTGTGTTTTTTATTATAAGTAGTCTGCACAAATATTGTGACATGTTTGTCTTGGAAATATAAAATATTTATGGTTCCCACAATTTTTTACTGTAAATCTCCCAATTTTTATAATCTACTTCTTTATTAATCCTCTGTTCATATTTTTTTTTTTTAAAGATATATTTTTACCAAAGAGAAACTTCTCTCTTGGGAGTAAAGTCAGTTTAAACCATTTCAATGTGTTTTTACTCCCTCAGTTGTACTGTTGAAACTTGTGGGAATCCATATCAAACCAGATCAGGGAACTCACTTGTGTTAAGAATAACCTTGCCAAAATAAAAATTTATTTTTAATTGAGACCATTTCATAGAATAGTACCACTTATAGTGTTGCTGGCTCAAGTGAGAAATGTACAGTAGGTGAGGAAATGAGCCAGTGGAGACAATGCTAAAGTTGGCTTTGTTTGATGATGTGAAAAGCATCTGAAGAACTACAGCCTGAAGGACTTAATTTAATAATGTGAAGGTAATTAGCCTGAGTGGCTAATTTGTCTGTGGTAGACAAATAATAGTGGGCATGGTAAATAAGTGGGTATGGTGGAAGACTTAAAGCAATAAATTTTTTCTTTTGCTTCTGCTGCTTTTAAAAGCTCCTCCAAACAATAGTCATTGTTTTCATTCTGTATAGTGACTGAGGAGTCATGAGAAGCAAGAGATGGTTGTGAACAACAAATTCTTAGAATCAGTGAATCATTAAGGTTGGAAAAGACCTTCAAGATCATTGAGTCCAACTGCTAACCCAGCACTACCGTGTTCATCACTAAACTATGTCACCAGGTGCCACATCCAGACACCTTTCAAACCCTTACAGGGATGGTGACTATCACTTCTCCGGGCAGTTTATTCTAATGTCTGAACACCCTTTTGGTGAAGAGATTTTTCCTATATCCAATCTAAACCTTCCCTGGTATACTTGAGGCCATTTCCTCTGGTCCTGTCACTTGTTAGCTGAGTGAAGCAGCCAACCCTCACCTTGCTACAGCCTCCTTTCAGGTAGTTGTAACAAGTGATAAGATCTCCCCCAGCCTCCTTTTCTCCAGGCTGAACAAAACCAGCTCCCTCAGCTGCTCCTCGTAAGACTTGTGTGCTCCAAACCCTTCACCAGCTCTGTTGCCCTTTTCTGGACCCGCTCCAGCACCTCAATGTCTTTTTGCAGTGAGGGACCCGAAACAGGACTCGAGGTGTGGTCTCACCAGTGCTGAGTAAGGGGGACAATCACTGCCCTGGTCCTGCCGCCCACACTGTTGCTGATACAGGCCAGGATGCCATTGGCCTTCTTGGCCATCTGGGCACACTGCTGGGTCATGTTCAGTGGCTGTTGGCCAGCACCCTCACATCCTTTTCCACCAGGCAGCTTTCCAGTCACTCCTGTCCAAGTCTGTAGTGTTGCATGGGGCTGATTCATGACTTCCTAAGTTTGTTGGACAAGGGGATGAAGATAAGTATAAGCTAATGTGTTAACTTTTGGGTAAATCATAGAACTCATGAAAAGATAAATAATCTTTTTTTTTTCCTCTTTCAGTATTTCACCTTCTTACAAGAGCCTACCATCAGTATCAGAGACTTTTCCAACCCTGAGAACGATGATTGAAGTACTAAATACAGACTCATCTCATTGTCTAAAAAAAACTATAGTTGTTGTATAATTTATACAAATAAAAAGCCAAGAGGTACCGCTTCATAAATTATTTTGAACGGCAAATTATGGTCAAAAGAGTTTGATTTTTGTTTTTTTTTTTTTTTTAATGGAATGAACTTACTTGAGTGCTTATCACTAGAGTAAAAAGAATCTTTCTGTAACCAATACTAAAAAGGAAGAAAGAAGTGGAACAACTGATGTTTCATATGAA
Organism: Sclerurus mexicanus; assembly: GCA_013396755.1. Classification (NCBI taxonomy): domain Eukaryota; kingdom Metazoa; phylum Chordata; class Aves; order Passeriformes; family Furnariidae; genus Sclerurus; species Sclerurus mexicanus. The sequence continues at coordinate 1,042,440 of VWZF01005269.1, read as the reverse complement.
GACACACTCTTAAAAGAAATATGGTTGTTCAGGGCCAAAATGAAGAGCATAAGAGATTTGATCACAGTTATGAACCAAACATACTGCAGGTGAAAATTTATTTTAAAAAAAGGAGAAGAAAATTAATCTACGTTGGAAATGCCACTATCCCATTGTTTTTTTTCAAAGCCTCTGTCTTCTGCATGGAGAACTTGGAGCTGTGCATGTGTGAGTAATTGGTGAATGCACAGGCATTCCATGTAATGCAGTCTAGTGGAGAAACAGATGTCAGCTTAAAAGAATGGGTTTCAGGGAAACATCTTTTGGAAGCAAAACCAAACAAATTACATATTTGGAGTTAGACTCTTGGTGAGTAAACGTCAGAAACACAGCAATCTCCCTTTCTAAGTACCCATTGGCGGTGGTGGTTGGCAGATTTATCAACGAATTGACAGTGTATTGGGAGAGCTAGCTGGGGTTCCTTGGGTTGTTTTTGTTGGGTGGACTTGGCAGCATTCTGGAAAGGCAGGCTTCCTGTAGGGCAGAGCTCTTTCAGTCCAAATAACGTGGACTGTACCATGAACCAATTTCTGATATTATAATGATTATATTTCTGGTGAGTACTGAATTATACGCATTTTAGCTTGAGCTCTGTGACTTCAGAGCTCTTTATCAGGTTAAGTGATTTTAGGAACAGCAACCTGGCCAATAGGGCAGAGTTTTTTGTTCCTGCTTGAATATTCAGTATTTCAGAAAAACTACAGAACTGTTTTGTTTTAGATACAGCTTTCAACTTCTGTAATACTGATGGTCTCAACTGTGATTCTGTTGCTGCCATCTTCTATACAAATATTGTATTCTTTACTTAGCTTCTTTAAGTTTTCCAGAGGTTAGGGATTTGTTGGGCAATTGCAAATACATGGCCTAACCATGTAACATGAGATGTGTTGAAGTTATTTACCAAGGAAGAGGGAAGAACATCCTGCATACCCCAGCTGTACCAATAGCAGCAATGTAGTTGCTTCTCTCTGATTACAGCACATTGCAATCTCAATCCCTTCTTTACTGAAGAAAGAAAAGCAGCAAAGCATCAAGAATGTTGATACAGGTGACTGATTGTAATAGTGGGATTGGAAACAGGGTAGATTTATGGAGTGGAGGGTCTTTTCTTTATTATTCCACAAAAGTGATTATGGGATTCAAAGAGGGCTTTGTGTGTGTGTTTTAAGTTTGGGGGTGGAAGTGCCACAAAGTAAGTCAGAAGCTGCAGTGAATGACATCCATTATATGAAAAGCCATGTTGGTTTAAAGTTATATTTCATTATTTGTTACCTTATTTGCAGAGTAGGACAGCTATGGGCAGCTAGAGACCCGAGAGTTTCTGTATGAAGCATTTTCATAGAGATAGAAAATAAATCCCAGAAGGTGGATGCATACTATGTCTTCATTGGGAAGCATTGCATCCCACCCAGGGCGAGTTGCTCACTTCCCTCATTACATGCGTTCCAGAGGTTTTACCTTTGTCTGTGGGCCTAGCTTATGAAGTGGCTACTCTTTGCATAAAGCAAGAAAGTTAGCAATGCATCTTCCAGCTTTGACTTCTATTGAATGAAACAACAGGTATTCTGAAACCTGCCCCTGCACTGGGAACCAAAATGTGGCAAGTGGAGAACATGAGACTCGCTTCAAAAGTGTGCTCCCAATCCAAATTAAACCAGGGGGGTGTGTGTACCCCTGGGAACTTTTTTTCTGGTGAATGTTCATAATCTAGGATTGTATGTTGAAAAGGGTAGGAAAAGAACATGCTTTCCTTCTACTTGAAACAAATGTTGCTGTCTGTGTAGTAACTCTTCCTCTCTAAGAGCAGACTCTTAGAGTATTAACTTCTTGCCATGCTTACAGTACTTTTACCAGATTTGTAAGCACAGCAGAAGTAACATTGTATGAAGCAGATATTTTGTTAAGTGTTTTTAATCCTGATTCTGGTATGTCTGAATGGAGCTCTAGAGTCTATTTCACAATTTGCATGGACTGTACTGGACCTGCACTGATAGTAACATGGTTAGATTTGATTAAAAAATAGTGACCCAACTTTTGGCCAAGGGTAGAATGATCTAATGTGCAGTATCTTGAACTGTAGAAATCAACATGTGCTTTGCAAATACCAGAAAGTAAATGGTATGCCCATGTCTAAACCCATTTTTCCTAAAGCCTCTTTTTCTCTTCTGCTTGCTTGCTTGTTAAGTTCAGGTGTGTATATATATATCTGATCAAGGATGTGTAACAGATGAGTGCCCAAAACGCAAGGAAATCTAGAAAACTGGGGAAACGCCTGCTTGAAATCCAACTTGTATGCCATTAGTGAGCATTAACACATTTTGTAATGTTGCTATGCATTTGGAAGGATAGGTATAATTTTGTGAAAGTAAGAGTCATCAGAAAAACAAAAAAGGCAGAATCTCCTGTGCAGACCTAAGGTTCATTAACCAAGCCATAATAAAGGCAAATTTGACCATCTGGCTGGCTGGTACTAATGAACATGCATTTTAAACTTTCTTGATCAGAATTTCTGTAAAGGACAAAAGCAGGCGTTTCGTTCCAAGTAAGGATAAAGGAGGTTTGTGAATTTTCATTGAAAGAATCTGGTTGCTGTTCAGTTGTGGCAAAAGTGTTTTCCCACATCTGTTGCTTGAGTACTTTCCTCTACCCCACTAGAAATAAGCACTATTTGCTTCTTCTATTTAAAAGTCTTGAAGTTTCAGAAACCTCTACTAGATTTCACTATAGAATTGTTATTTTCTGCCTACCTTGTGGAGAAACAGGTACAGTAGCCTGGAAGAGATGCCAGACTATGCCTTACTGTGTTCTAATGGTGTGATCTTTCCTTCAAGCCTGTGTTACTCATTGAGAAAGGGAAAGTCAGTATTGGCACTTGACCAGACAGTCCTTGGAACTATAAAATAGAAGGTTTCTTGTTTTAGGGATTTAGACCAGAGGAAGTGGAGAAGAGATGGTGAGGAAGAAAAAAAATTGCTGGGGCAAACAAACCATGTACTGCTGTCTGGGTTTCCTTCTCCTCACTTCTTACTCCTGTGACTGACTTCACATCCACCTCTTGATGCCAGACAAAAACATTGATGGGACATCAAGGAAGTGTAGGTGTAACATGTATTATGCCTCCATGAGTGTGTGTGTGTGCATACGTGTTTCAAAGGCTTGTTTCTCTGGGCGTGATGCAGATGACTAAGAAAGCGAGCTCGAGTCAAGTGCTCTCAAACAAGTTTAACAAACAAAACAGGATTATATAACTGGGCTGGTATGTGATGACTTCGGGAATTGTAATTACCTCCTAAGAACCAAATATGTGGAGAAATCTAATTATAATTTTCCATCCTCTTCTGTGTCGTCTTAGACAGCTGGTCTAGCGATATCATTTGAACTCTTAAATGGGAACATTAATGTATTGCAGCCCCAACCATTTATCTATTAAGAATAATATTAAAGCTGAATGAGGAAAAAAAATTGGCTGGGCAATGTAAAACCATTAATCTGAATCTTAATATTTGTGTGACTTTGTAATATATTTTGAAGATAGTGAAATTCGCATGCAACTACCTAGGCCAAAAGTCAGAATAGATTTAACCTCACATAAATCTTCTGACATATTTGCCTGTCTAAGGTAAGCTTGCTTAGTTTTTAGAGAAAGGAACTATGCGGTCCCCACCTCTCCCCAGAGACTTCAGGCATCTTTTGGGAGTTTGTGTGGTACCTCAGTGAATGCTTCGCCAAACTTAGGACTTGTCACAGGAAAAGAGAGCGTTTGTACAGTGAAGGAAGACACCAGCCTGCAGGAAGTCTATTTTACCAGTATAGCCAATGCCTACTGCCTGGGCTTGTTACATTTAGGCTGCAATTTTTTTTATCATCAAAATAATACAGGAGCTTTGGATCATCTTGCTCCTAAACCTGTTGAGTTGGATACAATAGCCCATCCCAGGCATCGTGTCTCTTCTGACAGCCGCTGCTCGACCTTCTCTCGTGTTAAGAAACATATTTAGGAGTTAGGAAAGGCGTATTCTTGGTCCCGGCCCGCTCTGCCAGCTGAGGCAAATCGTTTCCTGGTGCTCCTGGCCCCGGCAGCGTGGGAATACTACCGCCGGTCTCCTCGGGATCGAAGGGGCAGGGCCGTGGAGCGCCGCGGGTGAGGAGACCGCACCAAGCGCGGGGAGAGGCGGCTGCAGCGCGTCCCTGCGCCCCGGGGCGGCTGCGAGGCCGGCGTCCCGCACGGCGGTGATGAACGGGAACCGGCCGCTGGAC
>VWZF01005269.1:919117-1037583 GCA_013396755.1 Sclerurus mexicanus | reverse complement strand
CTCGGCGGCATCACCATCACCATCATCACCATCATCATCCCCGCCCTGGCGGCGGGAAGTTGCGCCGGCGGTGGGGTTTGTTCGTGGCCCCGGCTGTGCGGGAGAGCGGCGTGTTGCACGGCTCTGCAGAGCGGGGCACGGCCGCGGCTGGCCCCGGGCTGGGGACGGGCTGCAGGGGACACTGAATTAAACCTCTTCCTTTTTCCTCCCTGGTTTTAGACACAGTTAAAAATACCAACACTGAAAACATTCCGGCTCTTGGCATGTTTGACACCTTAAAAAAATGCAGCCTGTTCCATGTCACATGCCAGGAAAAACAAGGGTGTGGAAAGATAGATGGCAAAAAGTGTGGATTCTGAGCCTTCTGGGAGCCATCTCTCTAATGACAACGTGTGGCAGCCCCTCTGAAATCCATAGGTATAAGGGTGCCCTGTCTGGAGCAGTGGGTCATGTTACCGGAGTGTGATCCCGTGAAGAGGAAGGTCTAACAGTGCTTGAAGAGACCTGACAGTGCTCTTTCAGATACTGTCTCTCTTACTCTGTGTATTGTTTCCCTTTGTTTTCTTTTCTTTTGCATCTCTGTATGATTACAGACCCAGTCTCTTTCCCTATGTTTGTATAATACCTGAAAGTAACCTATTGTTAATTAACTTACGTGACTTCTACCAGAAAAAAAAAATAATCTGCTTCTGCATTTGTAATCATCAATCCAATTTAAAGAGAACAGTGCTACTTTTAGCCTCCTCTCTAATAAACCTTGCAATGAGGGAGCAAACGAGGCACACTGATACTGGGCGTCATGGTTTCCAAGCAGCTTTGTGCTAGAAGACTGGTGCCTGTGTTTCACCTGTCAGGAAGGTGTGCTGTTGTGCCACATGCACATTGAACCTAAAGTTAGAGAACACAGGGTCAAGCTTGGTTTTGTTTAGTCCGTCATACCCAAAATGCCAGGTAAATATTTGGTAGTAATGGTGAAAGAGAAGCATAGAAAAACACAAGACAACAAATTTGGTTACGCATGCAACCTGTGAAAGGAAACTTAAATCTGAAGTTGGTTGTGAAAGAATTTAGGTTAATGACTGTGGAAAGAATATGTTCAGCTTTCCCAGTCTCGGAGAGCTCTGCTGTGCCTTCTGCTTTGAATTACGTAGATCTGGAAAGAAACCGAGCATGTTGTGCTGCACTGTATGGAAATAATAATTTCCCGCTTGACAGAACAGCCAGAGAGTCCATCTGAAATTCAGCAAGTAGTTTTCTTTCCTCTGTCTTCCCCAAATGCAGTTGCAAAACGCATAATGTTAGCATTTCTGTAGCCATTAACCAAAGAAGGCATCATCAAAATACTTGATACGAAGTGTTTAATTTTGGAAACATCTGCCTCAACTGACTTCCTCCTTGACTTCTAAGCAGACGTTAATATAAATCATTTCTCTGAAGAGAAGAGATTCCACTCATTTTGGCATCCTCCATTTCCATTTTTGTTCTTCCAACTGCACTATTGAGCCTTGGAGCCTTTCCTGGCTCTTTATCTGATAGCTTCCTCTCCCCTGGCTCCCTTGCTGGCATTCGACCTGATTGTTGGACATTTGCCCTGGCTCACTAATTGTTCCTCCTTGTCCTGCTGTTGCAGAGCTACTGTGGCCGATCTCTTGCCATTTCGGTTCAACTTTCCAGGCTTGCAAGCGTTTGGTCTGCAGAGCTTTATTATCTTCTTGTCTTCTGCTCTGCCAGCTTGCTGAGCTGTGCTCCTGCTGTCTTTGTAAGACGCAACTGCTGCATATTATATACTGTGGTTACCCAGCCATTGCTCAGGGCAATTAGATCGGTCGTGGCTGCTGTCCCTATCTGTTGGTGTATGGTATCCTAAGGCAAGGAAATGGAGAGTAGTCTGAGTACCTCAGAATCACTTGTTGATGTTGCAGTGCCTTCAGTGAGAGTGTTTTGATCTGATGATGCTCCTGCTGACACCTCCTCCAAAAGTTTCATGTTTCCAGCCACAGCTCATCTTCCCTGTTAACTGATGTTGAAATCTGTAGTGATCTACCTGTGCTTGCTTAAGCATGGAAATTTTATCTCCTTCACCTCATGTTCTTTGGAGGTCTAGGGAGAAAGCAAACCAAGAATGAATGCTGAAGATACTGATTTACCTGTCCAGGCCTCTCACTCTTTCAGTCCCACTTTCATGCATTTGACCACTTTGGTAAGGTGATCCAGTGGATATATGTAGTGGTCTTGTATCTCTGGACAGTTGGTTCCCTCTTTCTCGCCCCCACCATTTCCCATGTGTCTTTTCTAACACCAAATTTATCTCCTGAACTCATAGCCCAGGACTGTAAGTTCTCAAACTATAAGCATCTCTTACATTTTCAAAACACCTTTCAGTATGTGGGAAAGGTGTTACAGAATATAGATGTGCAGTAACAGGACCATGGCATCCTGTAGCCATGCTCCAGTCATTTTGTAATGCTAGAGCGCTGCAGCACCATGTGTGACTCCTAGCAAGTGCCGAGAGTCAGCTGAGTGTCTCTGCTCCTTCTCTTCCATTACTTTATCCGCATTGTGGCATCGCCAGTCTTGGAGTTAATAACTGAAGCTGTGCAGGCACTGTCAACACAGATCTCAAAGGGAATTGGTGCCAGGACACCAGCGCCGCTCTTTTTATCTCCCATCTTGCTGGAGGTATTTTTAAAAGTCTCAAAAAGCTTGATGAAAGAAGTTGAAGTACAGGAATCAGGCTCCCTGATTCCCCAAACAGCATTTCTCTCTCAAGCAGGGAGTTGGATTGGGTGGCACCCAGTTCTGCTTGGCACATGTATGTACCTGTGGGCACCACACTGTCACAGGAAGGATGCACACGAGCACTAACCAGCCATTATGTGTCCACCATCGGCCTCACAGTGTCAAGCTAAGACTTCCTATTTGAAATGAACCCCAGAATACATTGGCTCAATAACCTTGATGGGGTTGCAGGACTCGTTATTTTCTAACACCTCCTTCCAGAAAAATCCAACATCTCGTACTTCACTGTCTTGTTCTGTTTCCTAGAGTTGTGTGGTCTAGATTGTATTTTTCATCTCTTCTAGGCTAGCAAGGTCGTTTTAACGCCTCCATGAAATAAATCTTGTCCTGTTTACTGAAGATTGACTCCCTACCATCACACACAAGCCCAGCACCAGGAGACTATTTGTTGCTTCATCATAATTTTCTGTGTCTAGACAGTTTAGACTCCTGACTGAAGGCTTTTGGAGGCTGTGACCTTCAAACAGATCTTCCTCTTTCCCAACAAGCCTCCAGTTACTGGCATTTCTCCATTTATGTCTAATGCCCATAGCAGTAGAAAAGAAGGTTAACTGAGCAGAGGAAAATCTGGAAATAGAAGCCGTGATTGAACATGAACATAATATAAACGGATTATTTTTGAAATATGCCATAAATTATGAGAGGAATAGGTGGAAAACCGGCAGTGTGTAAGAGGCTACCACCCTTTACCTGCTGTAGTGGTCAGCTTCTGCTAAGTGGCTGATTTGGTGTTAGTTGATGCCTCTGGATCCTCTCTGTTTGGTTCAGTGAAAGTTTAGATATTCAGATTACAAGAAGTTCTCACTGTTCTCTTACTACTGTCCCTCTTTGTCCATAGGTGTGTGACATACACATGGACTCAAGGTTTGATTTTTCTTCTTTTTTAGTTCTTTTTTCTTTAAGTGGATATTCAATTTTGGAGCATCATTCCATAGCTCAAAGAGTTGGACATGAAATAACTAAATTTTTAATTGAAGAAAATGTTATATGCTTTAGGAAGTGGTAAGCATGTGGAGCAAAGACAGATAGGAGAGTTTGGTTAGCTTCAGTCATCATCTTTTAATAGGGAAGTTTGACTTATCTACCTGAAGTCAGATATGGTGTTTATTTTGCTCGGCCTTAAGAACTTTGGCACCAAGCAAAAGTTTGACCATTTTACCTCCCTACTTAAAAATGCTTTAAAGCAACAAGTAGTCAATATAACAAAAACTTCTATGTTGCGCCAGTTAGAGATTTGTGCTTTTTTAAAAATGAAAAATGCAGGGCAGCTTTTGAGTGGAGTTAAACCCCAAAAACTAGCAAGTCCTGTTCTGATAAGACTTCCAGCATGGATTTGTTGGTGGGTTTGTGACTTCCCTGGTTACTGACAGCTGTGTTGAGCAATACTCATGTCAGATATACAGACACGTTTCTAGCAGTGTCTTCCATTTTGAAATTCAGACCCTGTTTTGCAACAAGCTGCCTACATATAGCAAATGTGACGAGTGACTTTTTTATATATTTTGCAGCTGGTTGTTGAAGTCAAGTGTATGATGAGATTTTTTCCTCTCTCTCTCTTTCTCACTTGTCTTTTTCAGCTCTGAAATATGTTGCATGAGGCCCCATTTCTTACAAATAGGTTCTTTCTTTAACACTGGTGAACAAAAGTTTATTTATTTGCCTTCTTTCTGGAAGAAGGCTTTGTTTGTGCTGAAAACAAAAGCTGATCAGATATGGATCTTTTCTAATCTATGTTGATGATAATAGCCTTGAGGTCTTTTTTTCTAGAATTTCCTCTCATAATTCACTTTTGTTAATATTGAAATAATTTATTCTTTTGCTCCCAGTTTCTTCAACTGTGTAAGAACTTGTTTATTCTACAGAAAACAAAGTTATTTCTCATATTTTGCTGGTGATAAACATGAATCAGGCACTTTCAGTAGGAAACGATTGAAGTGTGTATTCTCCAGCTTCTCACTTGGTCCTCTGCATGTCCTCTGTTTGAGGGCACAAGTGGTGAAGGCCACAAACTTCCTTCCCGTCCCTGACAATGGACATAACTTGTCAACTATCTCCTTCACCCTAGCCTGAACTATGCTTCAGATAACCTCAGACATCAACTCCTTGAAGGTTTGTATCCTCAAACCATGTCTTATCCTGTTTCGTTCTTTGCTGTATCCTATGGAAGATCTCTTGAAAGTGGACACAGCTCCTCAGACTTACTGGCTTTGAGGTGTGCTGGGCTGTGCAGCCCACGATACAGGGAACTGCTTGTGCCTAACAAGTGTCTACTGCTTCTGTCTTTTGAAATAACCTGTGGAAGTCTTAGATTCTATCTCTGACCTGAACTTTTTAACAACTGGTACCAAAATCCTTTTAATTAATTTCAGGAGCTTTTTTGCTTGCCTGTGCTGGAGGTTGAGGTTACAAGTTGAGGTTCCAAGAGGTGTAGTGATGGTTGAGAAGGCATCAGATTCTATGAAGTAGGAAGCTGACTTGCTCTGTCCTATAGGGAATGATGTATCCTGCTGCATGACAGCCTCATACCTTCACTCTGCCTTCTCCATGCTGCTTTTCTATCCCTTTGTGATCGGCCTTTTGTCATCAGGGCTTGCTCACAGCAGCGGTGCCATCACTGAGTTGGGGGCTGTGCAGGGAGTGTTGAGTGAATAGGTCCCTCCCAGTGCTGTCTACACTTGCCTCAGATGTAGGAAAATAAAGAACTGGAGGTCTTCGATCTGGGACAAGGATGGTCTTGGATTGCTCCCAAGTTTAAAACTGGTCTGCAGCTGGTTTGCTTGTCCTGTAAATGGCAAGAAGACAGAGCTTCCTTTAAACTCCTAAGGTAAAACCCACTGACAGCTATACCTACGTGCGTGGAGCTTTAAGGTGCTGTGACAGCATGTTACAGTGATCTCTGGACTTCAATTGTGTCCTTTAGTGCTGTGGTTGAAGTCAAGTACTGATTTATCCAAACCCCATGTGGACAGAAGGGTTATAGTTCTGCCGTGTGCATGAGACTCAATCCAGTGGTTGAGTTCTCCCATCTCTCTTCCCCTCTGGACTGTGATTCCTGCCGTGTGTGCATCAAAAATGAAGTGCCAACTCCACCACTTTCGGAGGCAAAGGATATAGTCCTAAAATGAGTTTGAAATAATTTGACACACCTGCTGTGAGGCATCACACATTGAGTGGTGTGGTGTTCCCATGCAGTCAACAGAACCCCACAGTGCAAATACTGATAGATACTGAAAAGCAGACTTTTACTGCCTTTTCTTTTTAGCTTTAAATTGTAATACATCTGAGTATCTGTTTCCTAGATTAAGAAAACCTGGTATTAAGTTTGTGTTCTTGGCAAAAATTTCTTGCACTGAATTTCCCTTTTGGCAAGAATATGTGATCCAGCAGAGTGCAGGCCTTTCCTCTTAGAGGATCTCTATAAGCCCAGTACTTTTTAAGAGGATGGGATCACCCTTATGTATACCACAAATGCTTTGCTTCCAGAAACCCTGTGCTTCACAGATGACTAATAGTTGGAGAATGACATGTTTTCATGTTTAGAAGATGGTTTCAGACACTTTTAATTGTGATCTCAGCTCTTGGCCAGCAAAGTCTGCCTAGGGTGAAATAAGAGATGGCAGATCAGGAGAATGCTGTCAGATGTCCGAGAAATGTATTTCTATAAAGGCAGAGACCAGAAATAAGAAGAAAAGAGCAGTCACAGTGAGATGTTGTCTTAAAACATGGTCTAGTCCTGTTATTCTCTGGACAGCAGGAATGTGAAAGTCCTGGTCTTTCTCTTTCCATATGGTATTCTGACTCCTGTTCCTTCCCTTTTGTACTGGGTTGGCCAAGCCAATGGTATTCATGGAGGGTGCAGCTCACTCCCTCTACCGGTGTGACCATCCAATGAAATCCAGCCATGACTAGGAACAGAAGTGCAAAAGTTTTAAGTCTTCAACAAATATGAAAACCAATAATTTTTTTATTTTTTACGCCTTCTTTTTTTCTTGTGGGGCACATGTATTTCTGGAGATCATGCCGTGTATGAAGAGATGATTGAAATTTCTAAAATTTGGATTATTTTCAGAAATATACCTTCTTAAAAGAATCTTTTTCAGATTGGGATTTTACTCTGTGGGTACCATGTGGCTCTTTCAGCATCACTGAATACTTATTTCAGACCAGCCGTCACTGAAGTGGCCTGATTATGTGTCTTGTCAGGGCTAGATCCAGCTGTGGCTTGGCCTGATGGCCACACAGCTGTTTCACTGCCACGTGACTGCCTGGTTGTGCACGTGCTCTTTGGTCTGCCAAGGGAAGGAAGTGGGACTTTATTTCACTAAAGCCTTTCTCCTTTTGTTATTTCTGTCCCTGTGTGTTGCTAGTGGCTACCAAAGAAATGCCTAGTAGAAAACTGGAAATACAATACATCTTAAAGCTATTCGTAAAGAAACCATCTCAAGAGGTTTAGACCAGGTTAAACCTTTGTGTATTTTGTAGATTACATTCGTATCATATTGATAACCTTCCTCTCATAGAACTTGCTTTCAGTCAGTCTTAAAATGTTATCAGTGCCATCTTCAAGTAGTGCTTTCACTCTTCAGCAGGTTCTGTAGTAGTGGTTGTTACAGTTCCAGGCAGTGTAATATAATGTCATCTGTGTGATGCTTCTGAACAAGTAAAGCTGCTCTTCTGATTTTTAGTCATTCTTGAATTTTATTTCAGGACATAACTTGGCAAGATGAACACTCAGCTCCATTCTCCTGGGAAACAAAGGTAAATATGCAGCAATTTTAATGTTGGTTTGTCATTTTATACTTTTCCTTGTGCATTTAGTTTCTTTATTTTAATACTTAGTAGACTAACATCAACCTTATTCTGTGAGAGCTGTGTAAAGTGATATCCTGGAATTGAAACAGGACTGGTATACTTTGATTTACATCAATAGAAACACAAAATGGACTTCATGAACCAATCTTCTGGCTTCAAGTGCAGGTGTAAAACTGACTAATTACAAATTATTTGATTTTTCATTGCAAACTTTTTAATCAACTTTCCATGTTTAGTAAGACCACAGTCTAAGATATTGTATAAACATAACCATATTTCACTTTGGAAGTCAGGAGTAAACTGGCTTGGAAATGGGATGAGAAAGGTGCAGGTATCTAGTAGCTTTTTCCTAAAGCCTGTCTTATGCTTCATCTTTCCATTATGAACTAGAATACTGTCCTACAACAAATGTACTGAAGCTTGTTAACCTGGGACTATGATAGAAGCGTTATGTTATTACATCTCCAAAAGGCAGCTCCTCCAAAAAAGAACATATTTTTCTGTGATGGGTTGGTTTGTGTTGTTGTTTTTTCACCCCTCACTTTACCACTGGTGTTTTGTTAAAACATTGTTTATGATGGGATTCTCATACACCTAACACGAAGTCAGAGTTCTCCATCTTTCTCAACCTGCAGTGTGAGGAAATATGGTTGCACCATATTTGTGGTGGGAAATCAAGCTTAATGCTTCTCATTGAAGAAATCCTTGGAGCAAAACCACAGCTCCTGCCTTTCTCAACTGGCTATGGGGGACATATTAATTTAATCATACATTTCAGACTTTGTGTTTTCTGGCTCTATCTGTTAGAGAAAGCTGCTTCTGCCCTATTCCCTGTTTTTGTTTTGGCTTGAGTTTTTTTTGCCCTTGAACTATGTAGATAATCACATATGAGCTTATGAATATAATCTTAGCCTAATGCAGAGTAATTATTTGCAAATGCCAGTGAATACTAAATTAATCTGGTTGACCCTCGCCCTCCATGCTCAAGGTCACTGCCTGTAGGTAGTGCCCCGTCTGTGCTTTGCAGAAGCTGATTAACCTCTAACTTGATATGACTCCTGGGTCCTAGCAGCCTACAGTGCTGTGATTTAAGAGAAACCAATGCCAGTCTTCACTTGCCCTAAAATAAGCTGTGATGGTTCAGGAGCCAGTGGAGGATTTCTTCCAGCAGAAGCCTGGTAGCTCAGGCAAGCCCTCCTGTCTTTCAGGACCCTTAGAGAAAGCAGTGGCTTTTAGTATAATATTGAAGAGACTTTTTAACATGGGTGTACTTGGGTGAAGCTGCCAAGAAAGGAAAAGTTGTGAGAAAAGTGTGGACCTCATTGACAATAATGTGAAATAAATTATATGTTGGAGACGGGAGTGGTGTGTCTCCCCTACTTTTAGGTGCAAATCAGAAAACTCAGGTTTGGGAACATGGCAGCTGTAATTGTGTTTTTATGCTCTGTGTTGATTAAGATTTTATAAGTTCTGAATACTTGAACTTCCTGGAGATAATGCTTCATGTAATCCACTGACTAGTGATCCATGATGAGATGCATCTGTATTCAAATGGATTTTGTCTTTAATTGATACTCCTCTTTTCTTTGTAATGCTTGTATGTCTAGTGAAGTATTTTTAAACCCAGCCTGTGGTTTATCGCTTGCTGATTAAAAGTATTTCTTCTGTCCACCTCATGTCTCAAATCAAGGGACCAAAGTGGGTAGATGAGCTAGTTTCATCCTTAACTGTAATGAATAGAGGAGCACAGATTGATGTGGGAACGCTCGTGTGGCTGCTGAAGAGGAGTGAGGTGGGGGGGAAGTTGCTTTACAAGTAATTGCCATGGCTGATGAAGCTGTGCTTCCCTCTTTCCCCGGCTCCCTGCTTGCTGACCGGAGATAAAAGCTGTGCCTCAGCTGTAGGTTGCAAAGTTGCCTGACCTTTTCCTTGAGCAAAACTCTGTCGAATCCATGTTGTCTGGCTTTACAGGATGTGGGTTGGTTGGTTTCTGTGGGTTCTTCCTTTTGGTTTTAATTCGATTCCTCATACTGTATCAATCTTTCAGCCAAATCCTTCAACTGCTGAGTCTTCCTTTTCTAAAGGTGTAGATCTTGCTTTGTGCTTACTCTTCCATCTCTTCGCTAACCAGTACTTTAATAAGGTGATACTGGAAGGCAATTTTTCCATGAGGTACCAGCTGAGGAAAAAGTATCCTTACTGAACTGGTCCCATGTGAGGAAACTGGAATGAGCTGTTCTGTAAGGTTGATGTGTTGTAATGCATGTGCGATGTCTTGTGAGCCAGATCTGTTCCCACTGTTATTTAAGCCATCAGGCTCTTTCCACTCCATGAGCACTACCACAGGAAGAGTTATTCTTTCCACAGTATTCTTTCCCCTGATCTCCCTTTAATGCCTGAATGTACATGAATGTGCTCTGATTTACCCCAGGAAGGGAATGTGGCTTTTGCAGAGCAAAATAAAGTAGAGATGTAAATCACTAAACCCACTAGGATTTATTTTTTTTTTTTAGCATTGAGATTCAGAAGAGTAAAGCAGCAAAATCAGTATTTGTCTATAACTAACATGAGGGAAACTGAGAGGGTAGTGAGAAGAATAGAGAAGAAGGGAGAGCATGTTTTCTCCCAAGTTGAAGCCTCTCAGCTGTTATAATGATGCCAGTGGGGATTCTAGTTAATTAGGTAAGGACAAATTTTTCTTGGAGTAACTAGTGAAATGGATTCCCTAATTCCATGGCTGTCAAACTTACCCAGAGAACAGTGTGCTAAATTGCGGTCATTTGGGGCTTCAGAACATTGTTGAAGGGCTTGATAACTTCACTTGTGTCAAAAATAAGCTTTCTCTGTTCTCATTTTAAACACAAATGTGAGATATGGCTTAAGTCATCACATCACAGCAAACACTTGCATGAGTGTCTCCACTATTTTTAGCTGTTTGATCTGTATTTCTTGTCTTGCCTCTTTATTTTTAAATCCTCAAACAAGGCAAAGTAGAAATACAATGTAAATAGCTGAATTATCTGTTTGATAGCATTTAAAATAATATTTTTAGTAAATAATAATGTTACTTCTCAGAAGGAAAACTATTCAGGAAGCAATGAGTTCTCTTGGCACTGTAAATAGGCTGACATTTTAAAACCAGAAATTGAAGTGGAGGGAGCGATTTGGTTCATGGGTGGAGCCCTCGTGGACATAACATGTCTTGAAATGTGGGTTACATTTTTAAATGGAGCTCTAGCCAGGTTTCTGAATTCGGAGCATTCTATATATGGCTTCAGGTTTACGTGAGATGAGAGATGACATTTTGGCTGAGTGTAGCCTTTGAGGTTTCTTGGTTTGTTTGAAGTAAAAATTCAGTGAAACTCATCATGGACCTCAAGATATAAATGGAAAACAGGAATCATGCCTGTGTTTGGAAATAAAATTTCTCTGCAACTCTTTCAGAACTCCAGTTGGTTTTGTGGTTTTGGTTTTGATGGGTTTTTTTAAATTAATTTAGTAATGGTCAGAAAATTTAATTTCAGTCTGCCACCTCAGTTAACACACTGATTGCACTGAGCAGCATGGGCATAAATTGGAATATATTTCTAATTCATGCTATTAATGAAAACAGGTTTTATTCCAAGTGCTTGAACTTGACAGATGCGTATCTTAAAAATTTATTCTTCTTGATACAGGTAGAATAGTTGCCAGCTCTCTTCTATTTTCAAGAGACCCTCAACTATTTGTTGAAAAGAAAAGCCTTCAAGATGTGTTTAAAACAAACAAACCTAAAAAAGCAAAACAAGGAAGTGTCAGGTTTTAGTCCCTTCAATAATGTTTGCTGCCTCCTAGTCTGAATCCTGTAATTATATTGCTACAGAAGTGATCTAATCCCTGCAATGATTTAGGAAGAAAAAGATTATGTTGCAGTTATAAAGAAACATGGTTTGCAAACTGTTTCCTTTATCTAAAAGACAGCCTTCAGTATCCTTCTTTATACAAGTCCTAGTTGGGGGTTTTGTTTTAAACAGAAAAAAAGTGTCAGAAAAGAATTTTTTCTTTTCTCCTTGGCAGCCTGATATTACAATTGTTTGTTACAAACTATAATTTGGTGTGGTTGTATTTACCAAGCTGGCATAAATGGCAGTGCTTCCTTGGAAGGAAAGAAGAGTGATCCCTGAGGTTTGGGGATTAGCCTTCCCCTTTAAAACACAGTGCTGTAAAACCACTGTTGACTATTAGTTCTTGAGCAAAAAAAAACCCCAACAAACAAGACCAACTAGAAGCTGTGTTCAATGTTTATTTTATTCTGTGTGGCTAAGTGTTCTCAGCTAAGGACTCAGTTACCTGCATCAAACTTTATAGTTGTTCCTGAGCACAAAACCAGGCTTGTACCAGATGCTGTCAGTATGAGCTTGCTCAAGCTAGCTGGTAGCAGTGTCAGACTAGAATGTAGTTCATATCACCAAAGAGTACATAATGCAATTTCCTCTGAAAATCCACGTTACATATCTTTGGCATTGTCTTTCTGTATGGACTAAAATTACTTAGATTGGTTTTGATTGCTTTGCTCTTATTTTTGCCCTTGCAATTTGCCTTTGCTGACCTAAGGATTCTTTCTGACCCTGAAAAGATCCTGAAGACACCCACGATGTGCGCAGGAAGCGTAGCAAAAACTGCAACTACTTTGGGTCCCATATTTATTTTGGTTTTGTCCATTCAGCAAAGCGAGGTCATATTCTAAATCTTTTTAAAGTTGGCTTTCTTACCTCTACATTTATCAGGCTGTGCTTAAAACAAGTTGCTTTTGACAGTGTTTCTGCAGTTTTTTCTCAACAATTTGGATTTTTCAGCCTGCCAAGGAAAACAATTTGTTTTGGCTGTATTTGCGTGACTGCTTAGTAGAATACTACACATTCCTGAGGAGTGAATAAGATGCTTAAAAAGTTCCTGGGTTCTTTGTGGTCATCTTGTTTTTAATATAGACTTATGAACTGAGACCTGATTTTATACAGTATTATTAAATCATGACATTCTCAGTGTGTGGTGGCTCTCTTTAGGAATATGTTGTTTCCCATGAGCATATACAGCCAGTGTTATGGTTTGGTGAATTATCACTGCCTTGAGACTAAAGTTTGGTCTAAATGTTTTAATCCAATAAACAAAATTCCTGAATACCTTAATATGGTCTTTTTAAGGAAAGATGGACATGCAACTTTCTAAAAACTGCAGTTTATAATATTATTTGTATTTAGCATTCAGAAAAATGATCAAGGCAGGGCATCCTTTATATGAATCCTTGCTGTGGTTTTGGGACCAGAGGGATAAGACCAAAAAGAACACAGACTTCTAGGTTTACTTTGCCTCAAAATACTACTTTGTGCATGCTTTCACATGCACTCTCTCCCCCCTCTCTCTTAATGTGTTGAGAAAGACTTGCTCTTGCAACATCTTGAAAATACTACTGCTGTTAATAGCTTTTATTTGAATTCCGATAACTTCAAGAAGTTGTAGTTGGGACTGTAGTAGCCTGTCTGTAAACTCTTGAGAGCTTCTGGGATGAACAGTTCCCATAAATACAATTTGGACAAATGGTAGGAAAAAGAAAATATTTTTGTTTTCTTCCTTAGATAGGGAGTTGTAAGTACAGAAACTGCAGCTCATCTAAAGTCATACAAAATCTATGAAAGCAGCCGGAGACTGAAACGGTGTCTCTGGAATCCCAAACGGTGCCTAAATGACAATTCACTTTTGATCATGAACTCATACCCCAGTGTTCAGCGTTGGCTTCCCCGAGGTGGCAGCTGGTGGAGTGGCCCCAGCGCTGTTCCCCTGCTGAATGCTCTGTGTAACTCACATCGCTCTGCCTCAGCCTGGGGAGAGCTGAGTGACCCCTGACAGGCAAGCTGCTCCCCTAATATTCACTGGGGCCAGGAGAGATGCCCATTAAGATATTCTCATGGCTGGCAAACCTTAAGGACAAGGAAATGGGGTTTTTTGGGGGTAACTGTCTTTTAAATATCGTTTCCTTTTTTCTCCCGCTGACGCAACCAATTGCCAATTTGCAATCTGATGTAAGAAATTGAGAGCAGAACACCAATTAAAATCACATTTGTAGTGTCTGGTGACTCATTAGAGTGTACAGCACTACTCATTACTTAGATGTCAGCATAGGGTGTTTCACGCATGAGTCTTCTCCCATCTCTGTGTGAAATTATCTTCCTACTTATACCACTGTTCTGTTGTTTGGCTTGTTTTGTCTTGCGGGGGAGGGCGTTTTATTGCCAGTTTTTTGACTTGAAAGATGCTGCCTATTAATCATTTTCTTTCATCAGCTACATTTCTTAGGGGTTTAAATGTGCTAAATAACCTCGAAAGTCAAATAGAAGCATTATATATTTCAAGGAAATTGGAATGTCTTGTGACTGGTCCACGGAAATTCTTGCCTTCCTGAGCTAAATGCTGGAAGCAGAATTACACATCTGACCTCTCAGAGCTGTATTTACATCATGCTGAGACACAGTGCTTTCAGAACCTGTCGGGGTAGTCTTGTCTTCTTTGCCTTCCTTGTGGGAGAATGCAAACTCCTGAAGAAATATTTTCATTCGTGTTATTCCATGTCAGGTTGTGAACTGTTTGATCTCCAAAGCATACTGTGGCACAGATATGCAGTCTTAAATGTCAAGTGGTCCTGTCTTGTGAAATGAAAAGGTACACTCTATGGTCTCTGTACTAAAAGGACAAAGAGAACATCTTCTTCAGAACATGCATCCACGAGCAGGTTGGAAAGGCACAGCTGCCTGACGTGCTGCAGTGCCATGCTGTTCTCCACACTAGAAGTGATGTGCCACTTCCAAACCAGACCTCTGAGTTGGTATTTGGACTCATAAAAAAGAACATAAAATATCACCACAGTTAGTGGCTTTAGCTGCACACCCTGAGAACTTCTCAGGAGGCCTGGCTTTGCTTGTCTGTCATGCTGATATTTAAATGCAGAACCATCTCGTTGGTTTACTTTTTCTAATTTTTGTTCTAACAGACCCATGCTTCTCTTTCATCTGTGTTTTTCCTGGATTTCATTTCCACCACTGTCCTGGTGGATCTGGGGTTATGAGAGCCCCTCTGCCTTCTGGGCACTGACCTTTCCT
This sequence comes from Sclerurus mexicanus, assembly GCA_013396755.1. Taxonomy (NCBI): domain Eukaryota; kingdom Metazoa; phylum Chordata; class Aves; order Passeriformes; family Furnariidae; genus Sclerurus; species Sclerurus mexicanus. The sequence continues at coordinate 1,022,842 of VWZF01005269.1, read as the reverse complement.
CTCTCTTGGGCTGGGGGGTGAAAGAATCATTTTACTGAAAGTGACTCCTGCTGTGGTGGCCCTTAGCTACTGTCATCCCTAGTGTGAGCCCTGGGACAGGCTACTCAGAAGACGGCTGACTGCTGAAGGATAAAAAGTAGCACTGTTTTAATTCCTACATGACCAGTCTTACACAGCTGAAGTCTTCCAAGATGGATTTTTTTTTTAATCTGTCTTTTTGGGTTTTTTCTCTTGGATAGTGGGGAAGTGCTGTTCTATTTTATATTGTGTTACAGGTTTTTTAAGATGGGATTTTATCAGTTCTAAAGTCGTAAAGCATCTTAACTTCAGGGTGATAAATCGCTATTCAGTAGTACTGCCAAATGAGCTTAGGGAAATAAATCCCCATATTTTAATGTAGAGAATGGCAGTCACTGTAAATAATCCTCAACACCATTGCATCTATAGTTTGTTTAAGCAAAGTTTATCTAGGGATAAATCTTTTGCTTTTAGCTTTACATCATGACTTTTGTTTAAAAAAAAAATAAAATTGGAGCACTAGGGTTTTTTTCTTAGTTTTTTGCAGGCAGTGTGGGGTATTGAGCTGTTTGGTAAGAATTGTGTGTATCCTTGCACTCACCTTATTCTAGCTGAGCTATAACTGCTTCCAGCTTGTTTACGTTCTGCATCTCTTGATAACACAGTATATTCTTAATGAAAACATGAAGCTTGATGCATACTTGCCTATAACCTTGAAAAAATAATTTATCTAATTCTTTAGAAAGGTCAGATGTAAGTCCATGAGTCAAATTATGTGTAGGCAGCTGCTGACTGTTTTAAAAAAAACTTGTTTTATAAATAATCAGTTGCTGGGTTAACATTTGCTCTTTGATGAGAAGTTTCTGAATATTAACTTCTAGGCGTGTGAGACCTGCTAGATCTAGAGTCCCTTTGAACTTAACATGCACAATAATGTAGGACTCAAGATCAAACACTTATAGTGAAAATGATATGCAACTAGGACTCGTTTTAGAATCAGGCCCTATTGCTGTTTTATTCAGGAAAGGCTGGGTAATAAAGTAGAATGGGGAAAAAACCATCTCAAATCTGTAATGAACTTCTAAAGTATCTATTAACCATTTGTAGGAAAAGCTACAGCTCCTCTGAGTTTTTTCAAACCTAATCAAGCCCATGATGGCAACAGTGTAGCTCTAACAGTAAACACAATTTTTGCATTATTTGTTCCATTTAACAAACAAAAGTCTAGACATTAGGTTGTTCTTGCCTGGCACTTGCTGTAATCCTAAATATGCCTACAGGTTTCTCAGAGTGAAATAAGGCTTAATTTTTATTAACCTGAAGAGTATCCAGCTAGTTGACAATCATTTTACTGAAGTGGTGGTAAGTAAAATGAACATTTGAAGTACTGTTTGCTTTTGGGTGACTTTTGCAAGATCTGTATGATGTCTGTGGCCACTTGCTTCCTTGAGCCAGTGTTACCTCTCAGAAATGAGTACAGCTATTTTGTTGTCAAAACAAAACAAGGCTCTGGAGTAGGTGAAGAACTGGTCCTGCTGGAGTTGTTTCTTTTCCTTCAGAGGGGCATTAAAATTGTAAAACAACTTACCTATGCATGCCCATTACATCTAATCCTTTATCTTGGAAGCAGATGGAATTGTAGTCAACTATTTCAAAGACTATAATGAAACATTGTCTTTTAAACTACACTGCAAAGCTTTTTTTCTTAGCATTTTCATGTAAAATATCTATGGCTTTCAAAATGCAGCTGCAGCTGTTCTAATGTTTTACTGTTGCTATTCTAATGTTTTAATGCTGTGCACTGCTATCTTGGATGGCACTGAGTAACTCGAATATGATTGCTTTCTCTGACTCCTCTGCAGCAGGTCTAGGACTCTTACATTTGCTTGCGGTTCAGACTTTTAAAAATTACTATTTTTATGGAACTACAAAAATAGACAGTTACTGAGAAAATAAGTTAGCTTTGCTGTGGTATCTGTTTGTCTGGGGGTTACCTGACTGTGGGCAAAGGTGTTACCTATATGCATCAAGGTCAGAAGGTCAAAACTGTATCTTTGTGAAGGACTTTGAAATACTGTTTTTCTTTAACCCTGAACAGAGTCAGATGGAGTTCAGTGTTGCATCTCTGTCCATACAAGAACAAGGTGGTGCCCAGCTGCAAAATGAACAGAGGCAGCCCGTTAAAGCAGCACCTGGAGTCCAAGTCCCTAAATCTTCTCAGGCCAATAAGACCCCTGGATCTGATGGGTTGATAGCATCCAGAAAGGAAGAGGAGTCCTCTTTCTGGAAGATAAATGCAGAGCGCTCAAAGTTTGAAGGAGACAAGTCTGAGTTCCCATCCCTGACCCCCAGCCAGATTAAGTCCATGGAGAAAGGAGAGAAACCCCTTCCCTCTTTTTACAGACAAGAGTCTACTCCAAAGGATATGACAAAAGCTGAGAAGCCCAGCATAACTAAACCAGAGAAGTCAGTCGCCCCCAGCCTACCTTCTGTATCTCTTGAATGGGAGAAACCTCGACCTGCTCAACTCCCTACTAGTTCTCTAGATGACTTCTTTCTTCCTGACCCACCACAGGATCTGGCATCTTCTAGGACAAACAAGGAAGATACTGATGGTACTATACTTACAGACCCACAAATGCCTGGACAGGTGAGTACTGTCCTTAGATTTAAAAACTCTATAGCACATTAAAGTCTGATAGGACCGCTCTGAAAGATTAGGGACTCCATAAAGCATTAAGCCATAGCTAAGCGTACTGGCTTTCTATCTTTCAAATGTGAAGATGTTTATTTAACCTTTTATTTAAAAGTCTGTTTAACATGTTAACTTCAATTAAGTATTTTTTAACACATAAGATAAAGGTATAATTTACATATAACACCAGAAATGCTGACAAGGGGCTATTAGACAGCAAACTACCTAACAACTTGCTATATCAAGTAAAAGAGTTTATGGAGGGGGGTTTTGGTTTGTTTGTTTTTGAAACAGTCAATACTTAATGGAAAGAATAAGTTTTGTAACTATAAAAGTAAACTAGAGTCTAGGCTATGATACTTTTTTGGGACACACAGCATAGTGTTGAATGGTGAACTAGTTTCTCAGCTGTTTCAGGCAGTAGCCTGACAGCCACTTCCCAGTGTTTTGTCCCAGGCAGCTGGGCTGCTTTCAAATGTGTTTTCTCTTAAAGTCCAAAATAGAAATAGAATGAGCTTCCAGAATTAGCCTTCTCAGTGTTTTTTTTTTTCTTTTAATAAAAAAACCCAAACAACCCAACAACAAAAAATAACCTTAAGCAGCTTAATAGCCGGTTGAAGCTATTTTAAAAGGAGATGCTGATCTGTGAGAAAAGAAAGGGAACAGCAGGATGTGACATAGTGAAGGAAAGCAAAGAAAGAGATCTGAAGCCTGAAAACTGTGAGGTAGAGGAGTGTTTCTTCAAACGGAGCTGTGCCGTCCTGTTTGGAATCTGTGGCATCACTCTGGCAGTAGCCTGACATGTTACTGTGCACCTTCAGCTTAGCTTTTGGCATAGCTTTTTCTCGACTGTATTTTCCCAACTGTAATTGTTTCAATTCCAGACAAGAGGATGTAAGGTCAGAAAGATACAGGATGAGACAACTAGTTGCAAGAGAAGTGGCAGCATGTAGGAGAGAACAATACTTAAGCCACTTTGGTATTTTAAGCCCTATGTTTAGTTACTTATCTGAAGCTCAGAGATAATGCTTCTTGAGCTGTTCTGCTACAAAGTGTAACCATGGTAGACCTTTAATTTAATTAAAGGCTTTATCATGTTTTCCTAAAAATTAATGATTTGCTAGTTTTAATTCCTTTGTGGTTTTTTTCAAGATAACTGAAATAGTTTGAAAAGCCTGATTTTTCTCTCTGTGAAAAAACAACCCTCCTATGTCAAAATATGAACACAGTAGCAGAGAATTTTATGTATAATAGAATTTTCTTCTTTTCCTATTTCCTAGGTTATCTTCCCTCTCTGGGAAGCCATGCTCTAGGAAGAGATTCCAGAGACTCACCTGTGCCTCTGGAATACTCTTCCTGAACACTATAATCACTTTGAATGTCATGGCTAAAAGTGCAGTACTTCAGGAGTGAGCGTTTTCTTGATAGCCCAGTAAATAACTTGTCGTCAAAGTTTAAACTGTGTAGTTTTGTGGAAACAACTGGCTGTAATTGCAACAGGCAGTCTGTTGAATTAGTGATGCTTGCCTTCTGTGTTTCTCTGCAATTCCCACTCTAGTCTAAAAGATTGATCTTTATGAATTTTTCCACGAGGAAAAAAAAAAATTTGCCTGCAGCCCACGAGAAGAATTTTATTTTTATCTTTTTATCTGGAATTTCCCTTTTGGCCATTGTGAGTATTTTTCCATGTCTGGTATTTTATAGTGTAGGTACTTAGGTGTCCTAGAGCAAGGTGAAGACCTTGCAATATTCACAGACAATATTTTAAATTTTATTTTGTAGACAGGCAGTCAAATACTGGGGTTTTAACACCATAACTAACAACTACGTATTATTTCTTTTTTTCCCTTGCAGACTAGTACAAGCAATGTTATCTTGAAGACTGGCTTTGATTTTCTAGACAACTGGTAAAAGATACTTCAAAACAGATCAAACCAATTTTGAGAAAGGAGTGAAATACCTTTCTCCTTGTATGTTAATTTACTAGCATTTGTGTCTTTTTCTAGAAGTAACTTTCAAACTCTTAAATGTTGCCTTTGTATAAACTTTTGTAACACCATATGCATTTTTGTTTTTTAAACAGTGAAGTGTGGTTTCATTTGGAAATTTTTTTAATATCTGTTAAAATTTTTGGTAGCTACTGTATTGAGAGGATGGGAGAAGTTACCATACACATGTTAAAGAAACACAAATGAGAGTCTCTGTATCCTAGAAATGGAACCTACAGGACCAGATTGCTGTTTCCGATCGAAACCTTGCTAGCATGGCTTGTAAGAAATAGTGTTGCACATGCAATGGTTCCAACTAAGAAAATCACTCCATGCTTCAGATAGCCAGAAAAAACTATGAAAAACAAACATACAGAAATGCATTGATTTGTAGATTTCGTTTTGTTTGAAAGTAACTTTTGTACCATTTATTGAAAACACTTTTCTTCTGAAGAGAGCAAAGGCATTGCCAAAATGATGGATCCAAAGAAGCACTGTGTTTGTACCCTACAAATCCACTACAATAATGTAAGAGTGTTAGGAAAATGACCTGCAGAAATGACAGGTGTTTCTGGTCTCTGGATGAAAGACTTGGGAGTTGGTAGAGGGGAATGGGACAACACCTAATGAGTTGGAGAAATTCTTCAGGGAACACAAGCCTAACAATTTCACTGCCTCCTTACTACAGCATAACTCTTTATAATACTAGTGCTGTAACTACAGCACTGAGAATTTCTGGAGTGTAGATTACCTTTGTGTCAGGAAACCACTATGTTTATGGGAGGTCATAGCAGTGTAAGGCTTTTTTTGTTTTTAAGCAGTTTATCGTCTCAAGGACTCATCAACTTTGGTGCTTTTTCCTCCTTGTGGGTACATTCTCTTTAGTGTTCAGCATCTGGGTTACCTTTGTTCCTGAGGTGCAGAGGGGCATCTCAAGGTGGCCCTCGGCAGGCTTGCCTCCAGTTCTGCTTTTGAATGATCTTTGGTGTTTAAAATGTAGAGAACAAGAGTAGCTGTTGTTTGAATCTGTCGTCTCTGAAATGCAGCATGATTTACACACTGATTCTCACTGTGTTTACCTCACCTTGAAGCCTTAATTCCCCTACGCACAGCCAGTGACTGGTCTGCTCCAATGCCAAAGGTTTGACTTTTCCCTTTACCTCAGCAATAGTCCCATAGCATTTGTTTGGGGTAGAAGGCAAAACACAGGGCTCTAATGGGTCCAGCCAAGGCTATAAGAAGGTCACCATCTCCTAGACCATAATTGTGCTAGGCTTCTCATGGATTAGCACTTGACATTTGGTTCAGTGCCAGGGGCAGTTAAATGTGCAGAATTGGATATGGCAGGACTTTTTTTGGCCTGTTACAGGAAGAGTTTGCAATGTCCTGGAAGAATCCTTGCCTCTAATTGGCATGCTGCTTCCTCTGAACAAGCAGAGTATGCTGATAGAGCATTAAAACTTACTTGTTGATCGAGAAAAATGCTGTAAGCATATCCCCATTTTCCACCACCTCCCCCCCCCAAAAAAAATAGAACTGCTAAGAAACCTCCAATTTTTCTAGTGTTTTCTTAAGAGATTTCTTATCTAGAGGGGAACACTACCACAGAGTAGAAGTCATTGCATAGTCTTGTTTATCGACTTTGGAAAGCTTCTTTACATGCTTCCTGAGATGCACAAACTCCTGTAATTCATGGATATTACCTCTGCATTCAGCAATTCAGAAAATACTTGTTACCATCACAGACTTTACTGCTGTTTTTTAATTAGCTGCACTTATTTGTCATAAGCATTCAGCATTAATATAGAACAACTTTAGCACAAATTCTTTAGGTGTATAATTAGCATTGACTTGCACCTTCTTTTCCAAACTGACAAATGTTAATCTTGCGGTTTAGTTACCAGTGAATCTAGTTTTCTGTACATTCAGCTGCTGAAAAGTTGTAAATCCAAAATGAAGATGCACATTCTAATCTTACTGTGATTTGGAGAGATCTGAAAATAAAGTCTTCTACTGTTGAGGAGTGTTACTTTAAATCTCTGCTAAATACTTTAAAGCTTCTTAGGGAAGAACCCGGGCTGCCTGTCTCTTCCATCGGCTAACTCAACCCTAACACACATTGGGACCAGCTGGTAGAACATGCTGCAGAACTTTTTACTTATCCTGGTAGGTTTTTCCTGTGCTTTGACAAGAGTTGATGCTCTTTCTTTCTTGAATATGTTTTTATTAAACATTCTTACGAAAACAATTGTACTTGGTCACATTTTATATTAACAATGTTTTAATAAAGTCACTTTAAATAGAACATTCAAGGCTTTTGTGCTGCTTTGTGTCTTGTCCCTTATACTCTGCTTTCCTCAGTGCCATTGGAGTTGTTTGGGGTATCTTGAATTGGCCTGAGAGGCAGCCAAGAATGACTTGATCTTGAACTTATAAACTGAATTTTTTAGATAAAAAAAAAAAATCAGCCAACACACTTCAGCTATTTTTTCAAGCTTTTATGTATGGATTTTAAAAGCATGTCACAAAAAGGAAGGTCCTAGCAGAGGCCACTGGTTAGTCTCACTTTCTGCCTTTTGTCCTATGCGGCAAGTTCTCAAAGCGTAAGAGAATCAAATGTGCAGGTACAAGGATAGTTTTTCTTTTGCATGCTCACGTCTACTTCTTCCAGAAATGTATTTTGCAAAACAATTTAAAAAACAAATTGAAAAAAAATACTTGAGCTGAATTTCCAACAACAACTGAAAAGGCATTTGAAGAAGAATTTGGTTTGGAAAGACTCAGCAGCCAATTAAGGGGTGGTATTCCAACTAAATTTAGGATCTGGTATACATGTAGTTTGCTTCAATCTTGTGTAAGCTCTATCTCAACTTCTAGAGTTCTCTCTAATAACGGCAAATTCACAGTATCTGGGTACTCTTGGCTTGAGGAGTCAGCAAGTCTCACGACTGAGTGAAGGCTTGTAAAGACAGTAGAAAGATGCTGTGGCTGCCTGTCGATGGATAGCAACTGAGTTATTTATCGGGGACTTTAGTTGTAGTTGCTGAGGTTCAGACAGCACAGAGCTGTCCTTGAGGTCATGGCTGTGGGTACTGGAGCAGCACCCAGCAGGCAGAGTCCCGTTGATCACTCAGCAATAGCATCCTCCAAAGAGCTCACAAGTCATTTCCCTGAGATACAAACCTGGCTTTGTAGGCGTTACTTACAGACAGGCCCCCTGGGCTTTGCCATCCAAGTTTGCTTGTGACCTACTTGATTCAGCATGTTCATGTTGCTGTGAGGACAAAACCATCATTTGGGTGTCCTACATGTGGGAGTTAATGCGCTAATGCCTTTACAGAGCAGATAAGCCGGGCACAACCAATTCTTCTTCTCGTCAGGGCACTTTCTGCGTTTCTTTTGGAGGTCTCTGTTATTGTCCCCTTTCCACAAGTGGACTTTACACCTCAACACATAACCAAGTAGTTCACCATGAAGATCTACATCTTCATCTGACCTCCCACCATCTGAGGAGCTTTGACAGCACCCTCAAGTCAATGAATGTGGGATAGGAGGTGATCAAAGATTTGTTTGAATCCCTAATTTGCAGTTCCCCAGTGGCACTGAACTGCACCCAGAAGATGCTGATTTGAGACCAAGTTTATTCCATAAATGGAGCAGAGAAGAAAATCTCACCATTAGCTCATCCTTCTCCTTCAACAGACCCTTTGTCTCCCGGGATACTCTTCCCAGGGGCATTGCTCCTTCCTGTTCTTCCTGGTGTTCATAGTGAAGATGACAAGGGAGAGGTTGCAGCTCATCTTGCTCCTCACAAGCAGCCTCATTTTCTTTCCAGGACAAATGCAGGTGCTCAGCATGATAAAAGTGCATTCTCTCTTAGGGCAGCTACTGAGGGGCACAACTGCCCATTACCCCTGAGCCAGGCCCAGCTGAAGAATGGCAGCCATGTCTCTACTCACCTTCAACCCAACATTTTACTCATAAAGCTTACCATTTTCCTGTAAGCATTAGTGTGGATTTTACTCTGAATGTCTTCTGGTGCAAAATATTCCATTATGCAACCTCTAAATCACAGCATTTATGAGCTCTGCTGCTTAATGGCTGCAAAACTTGGACCTCATATAGAACCAAGATACAGGTTAAATGCTTTTGGCAGGTCAGGACTTTACTGGGATGCCAACAAATCAAAAAGCATGTAGCTGCCCTGAAAATAGCTTACTGCAGCTTTCCTATAATGCCCGTCTCCAAAATGAACAAAGGAATGGAAAAAAAAAATTGATGGGGGAAGGAAGGAGTTTTCTGTGATTTTTGGATGGTTCAACTTCAGTGATCAACCAGAGGTTTCCACAAAAGCCTGACCTCAGCCCTAGTTTCGCTTCTTACCAGAAGTGCCAAGAGTCCCCGTGACCCTGAAGTTCCGTGGGTCATTTGTCTCCTGAGCTTGCTCTCTGAAGTCCAATAACCAGAGTTGAAGGCAGTCTTTGAAAATCTCCCACTTGCAGTAGGTGCCAATTATGTTACGAGGATTATTTTGGTTGCTGTAAAATGCCAGCTGCTATGCAAAGATGTGAAAGACTGGTGATGGGAGAAGAAGAAAAGGTGACAGAAGAAGGAACAAAGTTCAGACGGGAGGAGAAATTTCACCTCTCCACCCTGACATTTCCAAGCTATGTGAGCTGAAGCACTGGCTCCACTAAGCTTGGTGGCAAAATTTATTCTGACTTGTAGGAAGCTCAGACTTTATTACAGCTGTTTGTTATTAAAGGCTTGACTGAACATCCTGCTCTCCTTGCCACATTTTTTCAGAGCTTACATCTGCCAAGAAAGAAACTTCTGGTGTGTGCCTATAGGCTTATGTTTAAGAAACCCTGCTCTGGCCTGAGTGCTGTACCAATCCCTTTGGGTTCCACCCCTGTTTGGCTGCAGCTCAGTTTCTCCAAGTCACAGAATACTGCAAATGCTTGTGGTCAGTAATTACAGCTTTTTTTTAACGTTTCCATCCTGAAGAAACTGAACTGCTGTGAGTGATTCAGAGCACCTAGGAGCTTCCAGCAGACTGGCAGCAGTGCAGACAGTGAGCAGTGACTGCTGGAGGGACAGAGTGCTGGTAACTGCAGCCCAGAGCTGTGCCACTGCCTCTAAGCCCTTCAGCACGTCCCATGACCTGCAGTATAAGACACACCGAGCTGGCTCCTGAAACTGAGGCCAAAGTCACTGCAATAGTACAAAGAGATGAGAGTTTCTTGGCCCATTGCCCTGCCAACACAGGAGTACTGCTTCTTGCTTGTCCTCTGTTTCATTCTCTCTGGCTCTCATCTCACAAAGACACAAGTTTTGCTGTCATGGAAAGTCATGAAGTGTCTTACTAGTGAGAAAATGTAAAGTTGCAAGACATTTTAATAATATAGCTAGCTGTCAGGGATTTGCTTCCACTGGGACACACCTGGCATGTTAAATTTCATTATGATCTTGGCTACTTTTTCTCCAGAAACTCCAAAAGAAGTTGAGAAAGGTGGAAAAAAAATCCCAGATGAAATAATTCTGAGTGCCCAATCTTTGGTCAAGTTGTACCATATCTCTACCACCAGCCTTGACCCAAGCTTTGAGTCAACCCGCTAACTTTGGTGTCAAATCAACTGACTCTGGAAATCCCCCAAGAGTCCCCAGGAAGCTTCTCATCACTAAGATTTCTCCAGTAACATTTCAAGAGCACCAACGACTAGGAACAAGCTTAGCAAAGAGGAAAGTACCCTCCTGTTTGTTCTCTCCACCTGCTGGTTGAAAACCAGTGCTGGCTAGAAGCAAGCAAATCTTGCTTATGAGTTAGATGAACCGGCTTATACCCTATCGCCATGTGCAGTTCCCTGTCACTGATGCATCTGGCACCTCTCTTCTAGGAACAACATTCATGCTCCCCATTCCCAGCATGGTATGAACGTGCTGAAGTACCAAGCCAGGTCCCTCAGATCTACAGCCAGTGATGGAGACCTCTCCTTACCTAGACAGTCACTGGTCGAGGTCACTCCTAGCAGACAGCTGTCCATTTTGGGCTATACAGGCTCTCCAGGGCTCAAAGGGAGGGTTGATGGAGATGGGTGGAGCAGCAACTGGGAGCTGGCAAGGTGGGCACTAGATTGCCAGCCTCCAGTCCAGCCTGTTCAGGCACTGGGCTTGCCCTTTTAAAGGAAGGTTTCCCCTCCCAGGCTGTCAACTCACTCCCCAGCAGCACGGATTGTTATTGCAGCAGCAACTTAGCAAAAGGCCTCATGCCAGGACAGGATGCTTTCTCTTTGAGGCATTTGGCTGTCAGTAGCTCATAAGTCAGGCACCAGAGCCCACCTGCAGCCCCCCAGTGCCATCCTCAACCCCCAGTGGAAGGCAGCTTTTCATCTTGAGCTGTTATTGACTCCCCAGTTTTCTGCCTTCCTCCTGAAGCCCCCACCCCTGCAGCAAGTACCTCAGTGGAGAGGCCACAGAAAGGCTTTCCCCGTTACAGCAAGGTCTCCTAAAACTCTCAGTTTAAACCCCTCTGTGTGAGCTTCTCACACATGCCTCGAAAATCAGGCACAGAAGTATTTGCAAAGCATGGACATTAAGAGACCGCTGGATTTTTGTGGGCATTCTTCAAATATGTTATTTCTGTCTCTCTCTAAATATTTTTTTTTCTCTCTAGAGGGTGCAGAGCCCTAAGATGTTCAGAGCCAGCCCTCAGTCCCTCTGCTGGCATCAGCCCAGGTGCCAGGTCACCAGCCTCCCCCTGCCTTTTCCTCACACCAGAGCCCAGCTCTTTTCTCACTCCAACACCATTCCCTGAAGCCAAACAACTTTCACCAGTGTAGAGCCAGAAGAGTAAATGGAAAACCTGGGTTATGACGGTAATGTCCTGGTAAGGGAAGTTACATGATCATAAAAAGCTGAATCAGGGGTGGCTTCTGAATCTGGTCTCACAGGTTTTACCAAGCAGTCGGTGACCTCAGTTACAGAGGACTTAACTGACATGAAAAAAATGCAAATCCTGACTCCTTTCGACTGTACAGATTCAGTTAAAATCCATAAAAGCAACAGCGCTGAGTCCTTTTTATTTCATTTGCAATGAGTTCCCCAGGGCATTACTTTTGCTAGAAATGACATTAGCATTTCCAGTTAAGTTCACTGGGAGGCACTTCTGGTTTTAATTATATAGCCCTTATAATGCTTCCTCTGGCACTCTCTTAGTATGGAAAAAATGAGCCTAGGATGTAGAAAGATAAAACAGCTATTAATTCCAGGGCTAACAATGCCAGATCGGTATAGTTACAAACAGATTTCTCTCTGTAACCCAGCCCAAACAGCTGGCTTTCAGCATTCAGATAGGAATGCATCAAATATGACAAAAATGGCTTTATCTGGGGAAGCTAATTTTAGACACTTCTTTTTTTTTTTTGCTAGGCAGTAGAAACACTGAAAGAAGAAATTATTAAATTTCCAATTAAAAAAATGTTTTTGTAGGATACATTGCGCCCAGTGTTTCAGAAGCAGCTTCCCCACTACGTCCATCCCAGGGCCTCTGGAGTGGCTGCTCAGCCATGCTGCTGCACCCAGCCAGCATTGCCCATCCATCCCGTCCCCTCTGCAGCTTCCCCCTGTCCCTGTAACACCACCAGCCCACAGACCATGATGGACCAGAGCTCTGTGTCTCCAAGTACTCCTGGGACATGCAGCCCAGCCTGAGCGGCAACCAGCCAGAACACCCGCACTCCGGGGAAGGTGCACTGGCCAGTGGATCCACGGAGTTTTGAGAGGTGTTTGCCAGTACCCACAGTATCTCAGCTTCCAGACCAGCACTCACACCACATCCTCACCACGCTGGAGAGAGGAAGGTCAAGCACTGACCCAGTGGGGGTGCAAAACAGGTTCCTGCCCCACAAAAGGAAAAATCGAGCATTTCAGAACTTCCCATTCCCTCAAGACAGGTCTAAGGTATTTCACAGTTTAAATTAGAAAAAAAAGGACCCAAGTGCTCCAGCATCCTCTTGGCACACAGATGATGGGGCTCACTCTCTGCTCTGAGCCACCTGTTCAAGGCTGAGAGACTCCAAACCCACCCTGGTGAGGGCAGTGACCCTCCTGAGAAAACAGAGGACCAGGTCTCCACTGTCAGACTGGCTCAAAAAGAGTGGGCAAGACATGCATGGCTTTGTAAAGAGAGTGATTTGTAAAGAGAGTGATTATAACCCAGTTAGAAAGGGAAAGCACATGGCACATAAGTTGTTACTGGAGAGGTGCACTGAAAGATTTTTAATTGATCCAGAGCTCTGCTGTTTAAAAATTCATAGGATTCAAGTTACTCTTGCCACATTTAAAATCGCTTTTGAGTTTAACAGCCTCAGTGCTTGCAACCAGCTACCTGCAAAATGTTGGTCAGTTCAAAACCCCTCATGAACAGCTGATCCATTTTTTGTGCAACAGGTATTCTCTTCCCATGCCCCATAATTGCAGGAGATAGCACAACTCAAAATCGGTGGTGGCTTTAGGGAAGGGACATTCATGCTCCAAGCGTCGACAGGATGTGAACAAGTATATCATATATGTTTAAACTCAAGAAATTGGGGCATAGAAATGCTCACTCTTGATAACAGCAACTGAAACACTGAAATCTGCCAGCAGTTCTGCCTTCAGCAGAGCTCCAAGGATGAGAATCAGCTCCATCTGTCACATTGTTTCCAGAGTAGACCGTGGCACAGCCTGGCTCTGTGCTGTCCCTTCTGGCAGCAGCGCTGGGCTTCCACCCCGCAGCACCTCCTCTTGCTTCCGTGCTGAAGGGGTGATCTGGGAGTGCACGCCATGGACAGCCAAGCTACAGCGAGCGAGGCAATGCTGTGGGACACCTCTGCTCAAGTCTTTGTCTGCAAACTTGGCGTGACCTCAGATCACTCGCTTCACCTAGAGATGCCCTTACAAGTTGCTCTGAAAGGATGCTGGTCGTGTGCGTGTGTAAAGCACATACGAGCCCAGGGACAGTAACACCGACATTTGTTATCATCTTCTGAGGACCACCTAGATAAAGACCATAGGGGCCTGTGAATTAGGTTTTTTACATATGAAATAGAAAATGAAAATAGAAATAGAATATGAAAACTTCCTCGCCAAAGCAGTTGCTAATAACCATGGTAAAAACATGGCCCTCATGGCCCATCTCAGCCTCAGTGAGACTAGTGATGGCAGTGTTTCCCCTTTCCAAATTACTTGCAGCAACAGCTCTTCCCTGTGGAGAGCCAAAGAGAACACCCCTGCCTCAGCTGACTGTATGAGGTGCAGCCCAGTGAACGAACTTGTCAATTTTGTTATTACAGCACATCATTTGTCCCAGCATTGACATTATTCCAGAGAGCTTTTCTGCACTAAAATCCTTCAGATATTCTCTTGGTTATGCAAAGTACAAGAAGACTCCTGTTCCAAGATTTCCAGTGAAAGCAGTGGGCTCTGATCCTGGCATCACCCCAGGCTGAACACCAGCACATAACTCAGAGCATTTTAACCTCCTGAAAGACTGCAAAAACATCAGCTGAAGTCACTTCAAAGGAGCCTCATGGTGGGAAGTGCAAGAAATAGACCTCTGTAAGTCACTTGAGATGGTGGAAAAGATGTCTTTCAGACACTAGATGAAGGCAAAGGCTAGTGGTGGAATAAATGTCCCCAAGCTGTGATAGGCTCCATGCTGGGACCTGCACAGGAATGCTGCTGTGGTATGAAAGTGTGGCTGCTCAGTTTACTACCAGCAACCCAAGAACATTTCTCACATTGAGGTGTCCTGCAGAAGTGGCACCCACCGGTATGCAATAAAGGCAGGTCTTTGCTGGACAAAGTATTTCTCAGTACAGTTTATGGATAAACTGCAAATTCAGAATACCCTTGCAAACAGAAAAAGTGGCCCCAGTTGCCAAACACACCTGAGAAAGAGCTTTCTATAGGCCCATGGTTGTCTCAGGACGCTCATACATAGTGGGAATGGAGTTGATGAGGGACCTGATGGATCCCAGCTGTGTATAAGTGGTGATCCTTTCTTGGGGAGAGCTTCCCAACTCTCAACAAGGAAACAGGGACCCTCTCTCCTTGACTCCTCGATATCTTTATGCACTGTGCTTCCAGCAGGCAGTTGCTGCCCTGAAATGAAAATGTTTTCCTGCTTGGAAAAAAGGGGCTTATTGTACCTCCAAGGGAAGGCAGACATGGCATTTCACCCAGGCTGACAGAAAGAGAAGTAGCACCTTCAAAACGCCTGCCATGGTGTGCACATGGGCCAGCTGTTGGATGCACGTTCTTCTGTTGGATGCACGTTCTTCTGACGGATCTGTGGCGTTCTGTTTATTTTTAACCTCCTTTGCAAACACAGCTAAATATCCTGCCCCTTGCCCAGAGACAGTAACAGGTAGCAAGGTTTCCCCACTAATGATATCCCACTGCAGGTCAGTTTTGCAGCTTTCACAGCCATCTGCAGAACAGATCCCCTTGGGTCCTGGGGGCACTGCTGGGCTCTGGGAGTCACTCCACTGCAGAACATCTCAGCTCAGTGTGACAGCCGGCAGGGCCAGCAGGAGCAGAGGAGGGCATCGTGCGCTGACAATGCCGAAATGTAACTGGCACATCTAATTTTAGCCTCCAGAGCCCTGAAAGCCCTCTTGAGTTGCCACATACCTTGATAAATCATTTAAGTCAATGCTCCTTGGCCTAAAGCTGGCTTTCAGATGGGAAAGGCTAAGTGCTGAATGTTAAAAGGAATTTTGACTGGAGCTGAAGGTGTCTGCCTTCAGTAGTTACCCAGGGTGTCTGAGGCTTGTAGGGTCTGGGAATTAAGGGAGACACAAAGAAGAGGCAAAAATGCCTATGATATTTTTGTTGCAAACTTGACTGAGAAGAAATCTACACGTGCAGTGTATATACAGGGTGAAAGCTAGAAGCATGGAAATAAGCAACAAATACCTGCAGGATGCAGAGGTCTATGGGTGGAAAAGCTGGTTCCTTGTTTCAAGAAGACCAAGCACCTTGTAGAGGCTTCACAAACTTACTCAGCAGGAAAACCAATTGGAAAAAAAAAAAAAAAGGCATTTTATTGAGAGTTCTTCATTCACTGTTGCCTGCTTGGCACAGCCTCTTGTCCAGTATTTAGAGTTTTGAAGTCTGGCTCCAGAGGCAAAAGAAGTGGTAAAAGATTGATACGTCTTTGTCATGACAGGGTTTGTTGCACCAGCCACAGGGGGCTCTTCCTTACAGCCACCTCACCCATGTGGGTGTACACACACGTGCCTATGTGTTTCTCTTCAGAGGTCCATGAAACACATGAGAAATTGTTTGCCTGCCATGTTACTGAGTAACTGGAGAAACAGAATTTTGCCCTTGGGACAGAGATGAGCCTGTGACTGCAGGCAATTTTCTGTGCAGAGCAGGCCTGGGGCTTTGGTACTGTTTCCCAGTTAATTGTGAAATTGGATAATCCATGCATGGAGAACCAAAAGTTGGCTGTCAGTACCTTCAGGGGATGAACTGCCTCACTTCTGGGGGTTGTTACTGAAGCCTTTTATACAAGCTGTCCTACATGTAGATAAAATATGTGTGTGTGTGTGTGTGTGTATATATATATAAAAATTATTTATATCACATATTTTATAAAATGTATATAAACCCAGCATGCATATTGATATGTCTCCAAAGCAGTAGATTTCCTTATCTCCCTCCCTTGTTTGTGCATCTGAGAGATGCCCAAGAGCAAAGAGGCTACGGGGAGTAAAGAAATACTGCTCAGTTAAACAATGCAGCATTAGAAAACTAATGTTAGGTATAAACAACAAATTCCCACTCTTGAGGTAGTTTGGTGTTAATGCTTTTCAAGAACTGGTTGTTAGTGATCAGGAAACTACTAAATTAACAACTCTGGAGAGTTAATTGACTAAACACTTTCAATCATTTATTAGGGAAGGAAATCCCTGCCTGTAAACAAAGCCAGTGTAGGGTTATTTCATGTCAGAAGCAGTAACAACACATCAAGACATTCACAAACCATGGGGTTAGGGCCACTAAAATTATCAACAGGGTTTAGACTTCAAAAATAATAAATTGGGATTGATCTTTATTTGTATTCAGTTTTCTGAAGCTTTAAGACCTGCTCAAATGCCATTTTGGAGATTTTCTCTGTAATAATAAAAGCTGAAACTTCCAATAAAAAAGCTGACAACTCTCACTTTCTCAGAGGTTTCTGGAGAAGAAGTGGAGTGATTTCCTTCCCACATGAGGCAAAGGGCATATTTTCAGTGAGCCCAAATCATGGCCACGTCTTTCTGCCTTAGCCAGGGCAGAGGTACCCTATCTGCTGTCTTTTGGGCCATCTTTGGTCCCAGGTCTTTTGCATGGAAATGGCACCTTGCTGGAGAAATTTCTGTGGTCAATAGAGGGAGATCAGGACAGAGCCACATTTGCCTTATGCAGTCACATTGTCCCTGTCCCCCTTGGGTGTTGTGGGTACAGCCCCTGCATCTGCTGCCGACTCCAGCTGCTGCTTGCCCAACCTCTCACGCCACCCTCATCAGGGTGTTTGGGGTGCAAGGCAGCTGCATCCCAGCATCAAAGCTGCTCTGTCTGCATGGCTATTCAAATGGGCTTTGGCATTGGGAAAGGTTTTTTTGCTCCCAAATAGGCATCTGTTTTTAGGCAACGCAGAAGTTCAAGGATATGCCTTGAAGAGCATGAGGGCAATCTGAATACAAAATTCATACACAACTGGGAAAGTTTCTTTCCAATGCCGTCCGTAGATGTTTGATTAATCTGATTAAATGGTTTTACTGGAGGTCTTTATAGGCTAAAATTATGAAGAAAAATCACCATCACCAAAACCAGCATACAGATAGCCTTCCTTACCCAGAAGGATTTGCCCCATACATCATTCCTCTGCATCAGTGGGCTCTGTGGGACTTTCAGCCCCTCTGAAAAATGGGTCTCTTCTCCTCAGCACCACTGGGGTGGGGATGAAGCCTTTGCTTCTGGTTCCCAAGGCTTAAACCCATTACCATTGTGGATGTTTATGTCTCACACACTTTCGTCATCCTGGAAGAAGGGAGCAGCACATTTGCTTCCTAGTGGTCTAGGCAAGCTGTATGGCCACCTAATTAAGCCAGACTTGCAATGCAATGTTTGCAGACTGCATGAGCTGCTGAGGGAGCCACTGCTCTCCGTCTCCTTGCAAACTCACCATCCCACACTCAATACAGTGCTCATTTTCTTTTCCTCACACAGAATTACATAGCTTTTCCCCAGGGGTTATGCAAACTGCACACTGACTCTTTTTCAACCATCCAGCCAGCAGTGCACCTGTTTTCAATCAAAATTTTTCTACTGTAGCTCTCCTTGGCACAGAAAAGTGCTTTGACAAGCTTGAAATTTCCTGCCTCAGGAAGGAATAACATCTCTCTAAAAGAGTGCCATGAGTTCTGTTGGAGAGGTATTAACCATGAGCTGCAGAGAAGGCTGGACTTATAATAAGACTTACTATAAGAATCAGAAACTTAAGCAGTCCTTGTGGTGGCAGGACTAAAGACATCCCAGAGCTCCTGGCTCCAACCTAAGTCTCAGTCTGAGCCTCTGCCATTGTGGCACCTTCCTTCTCAACCTGTTTCTTGTGCTCAAAAGTTTGCCTACCCCAGTTCAAGAAAATATAGCATACATGAGGTCCCTGTAAGGAATAAAGTCAAAGAGACTTCAGCTGAACCTGATGGGGCAGAAGGCTAAACTGAGGCTGCAGCTGATTGTGACTCATCCACTCCCCCTTCCCCAAGGACATGAAGAAACACTCCCCAAAACTGGAGAAATATTTAGGCAAGCTTCACTGCTGGAGAACAAATATGTGAGGATGTCAGTTTCTGTACAATGGCCCATGGAGTTTTGTCTCCACTCTCCTTGACCTGTATCCTGATAAAACTTGCAGTAAGCTATTTATCAGGTAAATAGATAAACCAGCCATCACCATATCAACATATGGTGACAGTGACTGAGATCTACCCTATTAATTGCTGACCCCATTTCTATTTCAGTCACTTGGCATGTCCTCTAGGAAATGAATGGGATCAGACATGATAAATCCATTCTCTGTGGCACAAGATAATCTGTTTTCAAACTGGAGCAAATGCTGAGATGCCCACACTGGCAGCCTGCTGCTGGATGACCAAGGGGATCGTAGTGCATTGTGACCACATCCCTGAAGACTTGTGTTGGTTTCCCCTTGTACAATAAACCATTCTGCTACATCGCATTGTGTACTAAAATTTCCTGCTGATACAACACAGAATCGGTCAGGTTGGAAGGGACCACAGTGAGTCCTCTGGTCCAGCCTCTCTGCTCAAGCAGGGTCATCCTAGAGTACAGGATTGTGTTCAGATGGTTTTTCAATATTTCCAGTGAAGGAGACTCCACAATCTGTCTGAGCAGTAAGGTCCCAAAGATTAAATCCTGGATAGCTGGCAGCCTTGGATTTGGGTGTTAAAATGATGCAGAAAGGCTTAGTGTCTAACAACCAGAGAAGACTGAAGAAAGGTAAATGCTATTTGAATTGCTCAAGGGGTTTGAGCCTAGATCTCCTGTTTCTGATTAACCCCTGGGATATGAGATGCCCAGGTGTGGTGATAGGGGTCTTCTCAGCTCCCTGGGCCAGAGCTATTCTGTGCCAAAACAAAACAGTTCTTTGAGAGGTCAAGGATGGTGAAAGGAGTATGTAAGTATTTAAAACCATGATTTGCTGGTCTTGCCAGTAGGAAAAGGAGAATCTTTGCCATAAAAGCCTTAGCCATCGACAGGTACAGAAACTGCATCCCAGCAGTGGGTGCCCTGAGAGCTGGGCTGGAGAATTGGACACAGCTGTGTCCTGGCCCCGGCAGTGCTTAATGCTGCCCAGCACAGACCCAGCTGCAGCTGAGGGGCTGGAAGAGCCAGGTCTGTGCCCTCAGCCTTCTGCAGGCAGGCATCAGCCGCCACTGCCTTGAGCAGAGGACAGCTCAGCTTGGACCCTGTCTGCCAGAATCCCTTCCCAAAGACTTGCACATGCCATCAGCCTCACTCAGGCCCTGGCACAGCCCCACGAAACTGTGCAAGACTGAAGGGGAGGGAAGTGGAAGACATGGGTCTGAAGCAGGGAGCGCCCTCCCAGAGCAGCCATTTTCCCTTGGGAGATCTTGTTTTCACTTTATTTGTGTCCCTGGGACCCAGCTGCTTAGCAACTGGATAAAATTGTCACAAAATGCTGGCACTGCCCTCCTTACCAGGGCAGGGGCTGGACTGTGTCCTTGTGGGGCTGTCTGCCAGGCAAGGTGGCCACACAGCACTCATGAAGGGTCCCCCCATCCCCATCCTTGTTCCCCAGTGGGTTCTCCCAAGGTGCAAGGGAATTTTGCCCTTGTGTATGGCAAACACCACACTGGAGGCAAGGCATGTAAGCAGCTCTGCCTGCCCTGGCTGCTTCTAAGCCAGGGACAGATGAAACATGGGCACTCCTTGGATCTGAGTGGATAAATGATTTTTCCATTCTGAAGGACCAGGAAAAAAAGCACACTTGAAGTAGTCTTGTGAAGTACTTCAAAAGGAAAATATTCACCATTCTTGATTGTATATTAGGGGGAGATGGGGATGAATACACCATCTTACTTTGGTTTAGGGCATTTTAGCTAGAAAAAGAATTAAAAAAGGCATTGAAGAGTTATGGTTACATAGTCTTTGGACCAGAAGAAGAACAGGCATGTATCTAGTGCCTGCTGCTGTCCTTGCCCTTTTTTGAGTCCTCTGCCTCTGCTGATAATACTCAAAGAGGTATCCAGGCTGCCCAGGAGGCCAAACTCTGCTCAGCAGAGCTCACTTCCCTTGAAAGGTCATGCAAAGGGCAAGGGATGAAAATCAGAGATTTTAGAAGAGCAGCTTATAACACACTTGCCTTTATAAGTGGCTGACGTGCAAAAGATAGTTGTTGGCAATTGCTGACAGATTGTATGTTTACTTCAATCAGCAAGTATTTATAATTAATTTTTAAAATGTTGAAGTTCCACTGGGAACATTACAAACTGCCCTCAGCACTCTGATGTGCTTCCAAAACATATACTGCCACAAGTCAAAAAGCACAAAGACTCAAATATTTCAGGGCAGAGCTGGGGGAGAAGTGGGTAGATAATGAAGTTGAAATGAAAATGATTTAGATAACTCAGCATCTATTCACAAATATTTAATTTTCATGACTGGAAGCGATCACAACTGTTGTAAATGGGGTGAACTGCTGCATGACTTCTAGAATTCCCCCTTCCTGACGCCACAGCTCCACAATATGGGAGATTTGCCAGCAGAGGGATGCCCAGACTTCACTTTCTCTTCTCTCCCATCCCCTTGGCCCCCACCATGCCTCATGCACTCTCTGTGCTGACACATGAGTTTAGAGGCCCCCAGAAGTCCTAGTGGAGCTTAAAACAGATCTGTAAAAAAAAAAAAATATTATTTTCTAAGGCAAGCTTTGCTGCTGAAGATGCAGCATTGCTGAGCCACTCCCTGGCAGCTTTTTGAAGAAGCATGAGGTGCTTCTGCCTAAGATGTTTATTGACAGTTTCTGTCTCTGCACAGAGAAATAGCAGAATGCAATTTAACTATTTTTCAGTTTCTTTACATTTTTACGGCTGTTCTTCATGGTAGTTTTAGCTAACTAAATCCCTTCTGGCCTCAGCAATAGGTTGGGAAAGAAACTTCAAGACAGGAAAATGCCATTAACAAATCTACTATTAGGGTGGTTAGGGTGGTGGAGGTGGCTGACCTTGGGGCAAACTCCAAATGAATACCCTTTCAAAAGGCTTACACTTTGAGTTGGTGTTATTCCTTTAAACTAAGAAAATGTACCCTGTCTCTGAGCACTGCCCAACATCTTGGGGAGCTGAGGTGGCTTAGAGGGCACAGGGAAGCAGCAGAGACAACCAGTTCTAGAGCAGCAGCCAGGCCCTGCTAACATCTGACCTGAGGCTTTAGCAGCAGGTTTAGAGAGCGATTTTTTCACTCTGTGAATTAGTGGGAGAACACGCTCAGATTGCAACCCTGTAGCTAAGTGATTCCTAGTTTTTTCCAGTAGTATAATTATGACAAATTACTCTCATGTTCCCCATTAGTGCTGTTATTAGCCGACAGGCAGGCCTTCCCAGCATGAGCCAGTTCTTGCTAACAAGGTCTGCGTGTACCATATCAGGGAATGTACCACTCACACAGCTTTCAGAGCACTGTAAGTGATCTGCCATAGCTCCTATAATGGTACAGAGCCAAACGTATCTACATCTCACATCAGAGAAGGCAGCAAGATCGAGCCTTAAATTCAAGATCCTTGAATAAATAAAAAGAACTACGAGCCCAAACTCCTGCTTCTGGGCACTAAGTTGCCCTCCTGCTCAAACACTGGGTGGGTGCTGTGCTGAGAAGGACCATCATGTTCAGATGGGGCTGTGAAGTCAAATGCCTCACTTGCCCACTCACTCACTCACATGAACAGTATAATAGCAGGCCAAAAAAAAACACCTTGCCAGGGATTATATAATCCTCTGTGTTCACATGTGCTTACTCCTAAGGTTGGTGGGCCTCCTTCAGTGCAGAAGGAAAATAGTCTAGCACATAGGACAAGGGGTAGCAGTTGCTGTCCTTCACCTTGATGTTAGCAAGGGTTTCAGTACAGAGCACCCGCAATATCCTTATTACCTATAGTGGTGGCATAGGGACTGTGCTCCAACAGACTCGAGAGGCCACGGGCCAGCCAGGTTGTATGTGCAGGTTTATGGTGCTTAACTCCCTCCCGTGCACTCTGCTGTGCCTATGGGTGCTGTGTAAGCCCCAGGATAGGACACGGAGTTGGCTCTCTGCAGAGAGCTGGCTGGCCAGGAAAGAGGCTTGATTCCTAAAGGACTCAGGTGTCAGCTCTCTCTCATGCTCCTTGTGATACAGTCAGCAGGCAACTGCTCCGAGTGGGCAGAAAACTCTCCAGTGTGGTTTTTTTTCCTTAAATGCATGAATTTTCTTTTAAATGAAGAGGAAAATTTTGCCTATGACTCGATGCTCCCACCTCAATATTTATCACTTTCTTATAGCAATCTTGATTCCACAAGACAATTTCAGCTCTGTGGAGGGGAACAGAAAGCTACACTGGTGATACCAGGTATTGAGACATCTCTTTTTTTCTGCATACCTTGTGAACGATGCAATATTACAACAAATTTGTACCCATGTCTAAGCTTGCACGATGAACCAGTTAAGATCTGTGATGTTTTGTTTCAAATATGTGGCTGAATGTTTATAGGACAGTCTAGATTTTAATCCAAACTTTCACAGATTTAGACAGCTGTCTCTGGTGCTGTAAAAAGGGCGTGCAATCAGCACATCTGAAAATCAATACACCTCATGGGGCTGGGTACCTCAGTTAATCAAATACTGCAACCATTAGCTTCTTCTCAGCTTCCAGTTAGCTCAAGAGTATTTTCTGCATAGTTACAAGATTTTAAGTGTTAAAAAAAAAAAGTAGGTATTTTAAACGCCATGATCCATACATTTTTTCATTGTTTGAATTCCACTTTTACTGCAGCCTGATATTCCTTCCAGAATTGCTTATTAGGTCGAAATGTAGAGAAAACAAACCCCTGTCTATCTCGGTGATCCTGGACAGCAGGGAATGCAAGGTTAGTCTAGGGCCATCTGTTTCACTGCAAGAAGAGTTTTAGAAAACAAATCCAGACAGTTGATTCATTATAAGATAGACATAAGTTATGAAGATAATCATGGAAACAAATCTTGTGAAGACCTCTTAAGTCCCTGGCTGTTATTACTGTCATTTTTTAAGTCAGCGCTGGCTACCCACATTACATGAATAACACCACATAAGTCACAGAAGAAAAACAGCAATAGCTGCAGAGATCAGGACCTTACCAACGGGTACATTTAATTAATCTAAAACAATTATAGTTGCTCTTCTGGAGCATGATTGGTGTGGGACACAATCTTGGACTGTCTGGAGGAAAATGGCCCCATGCAAGAGCTCAGTGTCTCAAAGGCGATGTGTTTCTCTGACAATGAAGACAAATTGTGTGCAAGTCTGCAGAGATTGGCCTACGGGACACACTCTGGTCACAGAGCAAAGCGTGAAGCAGGGAAACTTTGTTATTAGCAGAGGAAGGAACAAGGAAAGATCAGATGCAACTTTTCCCCAAATGAAATCTGTGATGAACGTCAAACCTTAGCTTAAGAATCCTTCTAAGGAAGCCTGGACCAGGGACCTCTGTCATAACTATTCAAAGGTGAGTTTTCATCCATACATTCCCCCCTCTTCCTTTGTACACAGTTGGACCAGACTGAAATTCATGTGGCTACAACAGGGTACTTGTTATGCAGCCACACAGTATACCTGGGAACAAATTCCAAACTGAACACAGTTTAATGCAACCTTTTATTTTCAGAAGACCTTTACAGCAATCTGTAGCCAAGAAGCAATAAAGACTTTCAACCACTGCAGTCTGAGCTGTGCTGAAACAAACTAAAATCCTATTTCATAAAAACCTGTGGTCACTCAGGAACATCAGTTTTGGTCTGCTTGACAGGCACGTGTGCCCATCCAAATGCCTCTTCCAGTGACAAATCCAGTATCAGGCGTTACCAAAAAACAAAAACATGTGATCTGACTGTTGAAGTCATCAACAGGGCTGGAGATCAGAAAGGGTGGGCAGCATGCACGTTCTTCCACACGGAATCTCCTGGTAAAGTTTGCATGTGAAGGGGACCTCAGCTGTTGCGGCAGAAGTCTCAGCAGCAATGTCGCAAGAAATTCTCAGAATCCAAATCAGAATTCTTCAGATGTTCATTGCTAGATTGATGAACTAATATCAGAAGAAAGACAATTTTACAATAAGTTATTTCAGGCCCTTCTCTCTCCCCATCCTTTTCTTCAAATGGGAGACATTCAAAAGCTGTGCCTTGCTCTGAATTGACCCCATGCAGGGAAAAGGACCTTTTCTTTCTTTTCACTCAGATTTTATGTCCTGTCATTAAGGAGAGATCTCAGCCATTTACTTCTGTGTTTGGAAGGAAGGAGGCAGTGCTCTCCAAGCACTACATGCTGGTAACAGCACTGATTTTGTTTGCATCCCAGCAGTCCACACAGGCTCCCACGTTTCTTTTGCCTGGTAATTCATTGCACCTCACCCTAGGAAGCTGTGAGTTAGTAAAATGAGAGACAGCTCACATGCAACAGGGTGACAAAGAGAGCACAATAAAATAAGAAGTCTGTGCTGAGCAGTTTGAGAAGCAAATGACAGACATGCACAGGAGAGGCTGATCTGAAGTCCTAGGGGATTCAGGCAGAGTAAAAGAGCCTCCCCATCCCCATCTGCTCCTTCCCCTTTCCCCCACTGAAACCTGGCACCCGAGGAAGGAAAAAAAGTAGAGAATCTAGAAAGGGGCATGGGAAGCTGCCAATACGCCACAGGGCAAGGAAGGAAGGAAATAGCATGGAGGAGATGTAATCAGTGCGTGGGATGTAAAATTCCAGCCCTGCTGAAACCTATGGCTGATACCCCCTGCACTCTCACAGACACAGATGTCACCTGAAGTGTCATTCAGAAATACTCCAGTTCTTACAAGATGACAAAGTTCTAGAGAAACCCCATCATTTTGTCAGAGTTTATGAATCGGTGCTCATACCTCGCCTATATTCAGGTTAATGAACTCCTTGTTTTTCACACTCAGTGCTTGGAATACTCCTGAAATGAAAAACAGGACATCAGAGCTATAAATACACCTCATTCATATTCATCCATGAGCTCTCCATCCCACAATGATGAGTGGCCATGCCAAGGAGAGGGAAGGCGTGGCGCAAAGGCGGATTACTTAGGATTGCTTGGTGCTGGTGGCTGCTCTGACAAAGCAAAGTCCTTGCAAGAGGAAATGTCTTGCTGACTTAAGGCCTTTGTCCAAGACTCACTTCAGGGCTTGTCTGGAAGAGGTGTCCTGAATGTGCTAAACAGTCGCATTTAGATGATACTCTGAAATGAAGCCAAGCAATCTGCATTTCTTTATATATCTTATTTAACTTTTATCTCTCAGTAGTTTAATTACTTCTATTGCTACAGATTGAACCAGAATGTAAAGAGAAGAACAAAACAAAAAAAGAATCAGTCAAGAAAGTTGATTTTGCTTGTCATGAGTGAGTTGTGTTTTATTTGAATTTAAAGCCACAATAATTTCAGCATTTATGAAGCCATTTTACCTATCTCTACTACTGCTGCTCTGGAACAAGAATGACCCTGTACACAAATGAACTGAGACCTAGGGTGCCTTGATGCACAAGGAAACATCTGAAGCCAAAAGGGGACATGTTACATAAAAGTTAGAGGAGATACCTACCCGAGTGCATGCCAGTTGTCTCTTTGCATGAGGCACAAGTAATATTTGAACCTTGAACTTCTGTGATCCCAAATTAAGCTCCTGACTGAGCCATAAGAAAGGCTATAACATGGACTTTACCAGCATTCTTCACATGCCTTCTACATTACTGCAGAGTTTGTGAAGCACTCTCTATTCACATGGGGAAATTTTTTCATTAGCACCGAACATTTTTCACTTTACAGGAAAAAAGCCATCCTAAAAGCAAATGCTAAACACAGCTCCTTTCTGTTACTCATGTACACACTTGATCTCCGACATTGTGCAACATGCTCAACGACAGCTGAAAGTGGAACTATTTTTTTTCTTTTCAAAGGGAAAGAAATTCCAGAGGAAGCAGATACTCACGACTTGCATTCTCTAGGCGAATTAAGCAGTTCAGAAAATCATCAAATTCAATCTGGAACTGTTCATCTGAGTATCGGAGCACAATCAGTTGCAGCAGGTAGTTGTTGAGTTGGTATCCTTCCCAAAGACACACGCACAAAGCAAAAGTGAGCAACCTTGCAGGTCGTGGGGAATCTAGAGATCTCTGTTAACTACTCTTGAAAACAAGTTAATGGGAGGATACTCTGTGGCACCCATCCATCCAGAAAACAATCTGACCCCAAAGTTCTTCAAGCTTGCAATGAGTGGCAAACTCTGAACAAGAAATTTTGCAGTCACTGTAGATTCTAGTCTATCCATGTTGTGAAGTATGAGAAACCATTCTGTCCTCTTGAAATTTGGAGGGATTTCTGCAAAACCACGTGTTTAATAAAAATAATTTGGGATGAAATACTAATGCAGTGACTGCTCTTCATAACAAGCAGCTTACTCACTATTCCTTCAACTCTTGAGGGTAGATGGACTGTGAAGTGTTTTTTTTTTCAGGGTATAACCCTGCACACGTGCAGCCCTGTTGAGTTTAACAGAGCTCAATAAAATGTAAAGACTGTTCTGACTGACTGCCCTGCAGGACTGGGGATACCTGGGGTAAAATTAATCCACTCAAAGTGCCCAGATCCATTTTGGGGTTTAGACCTCCTCTGTGTTCAGGAGCCCCTGGCCTGTTCCCTTCACCCACAGCTGGCCTGCCCAACAGTGCTTGTCTTACCTGCAGCTTTCAGAGCACCACGAAGCTCATAAGAGGACATGGAGCCAGATTTATCAAAGTCAAATTGAAGAAAGATGCTCTGTTACAAAAGGAGCACATGGAAAGATCAGTATTTGAATACAAAAGGGAGCGCAGATATGGCATGGAACGACAAGGTGTTTAACAGCATAGTTTAAGCATTTAAGAAAGCTGACAAGACTTTGGTCTAGATCTAGTCTGATTTTATAACTGAGGAGCAAATCTCAGTCCCAATTCTCTTTGTCATATGAATAGGTTGTTGTGACTTAAAAAAGCACCGCCAAATCCAAGCATTAAAAAATAATGAACTGCTCTTCATTAAAAATTCCATGATTTTTAAAAAAGTGACTATCTAGAAAGGACATATTTTTCTTTGTCTTTTAACTGACACATTCTCTTAGTCTCCTTTTACGTTTTTCTCTGAAATTCTGAATGCTGGAGACAAACTCTTTAACGTGAAGTTAAGATTGTCGCTTATTTGCTTTTAGGTATAAAAGATCTTAATAGTCACATTCATGGTACTACCATGAGAACCAGTCAAACAATTTGAATTTTGACCTAAACATTAAACAATTTCTAAGTCGGAGTTAAGTTACATCCTTTTAATGAAACAACAATACAAGACTCCTTTGGAATATGAATTATTTAGAGCTATTGTCACATTCAGCCTAAAATTTTCCAGCAAATATACATGCAAATCTTCCTACAGGATACAAGGATTTCTCAGGCCCCCTTGTTAAAAAACAATGTGTCCTTTGTTAAAAGACATGTGGCATTAGTACCCAGAAAAAGTGTTTGCCTTTTCTGTTGGGCTAGACAAGAAGCAAAGAAATGCATATTTTGAATGCTTTGGTGAAGCACAAATTCAGAAAAATCTATTAATGGCCATAAGGAAACAATTATGATGTCTCTATTTGAATATTCAGTCTATGGCCTGATTCTGTGGGCCTGCTTATTCTTACTGCCATATACAATGGCAGGAAAATGTGTTTAAAATTAGAATCAACACTTACTCAGACTTCGGTCCAGTTGACTCCTGAGAGATCAGTAACGAAAATGCAGTGACTTAGGAAATTATTGTTTCCACTAGTCATGAATCATCACTTTCTTCTTCTGTACAACAGCAGTAATGGAAACTCCTTAAGTTTCATTTTGATTGGCTTGCTTATTAGTGTCCATTGCACTCTTTATCCCAAACACAGTGAATTGCTTACAAAAATCTCTGTTATTTCCAGAAAACCATTATGGTTTAGCATCAGGGAAAGCTAAGAACGTCTTTGACTATCCAAAACAAGCTCCCATGCTTTTAAAACATTTGGTTTGTGTTAAAATTCATGGCTTGTAAACACTCCTGTCTCCATTTTTGTCTGCACATACACAATAAACTATGCAGGAAGTAGCTCATGAAATGAAGAAACAAATACAATGAATAATGTCACCTACTATCCATTTCTTCATTTTTTCCCAGAAAACTTTGAACTCACTGAATTCCAGTTTCCCGTTTCCACTGGTCTGGTAATCTGAACTAAGGAAAAAGACTTGTTAAATGAAGGTCCAAATCCTGTCTGAATTTATCAGCATTGTTCCTTCAAGCACAAAATGTTCCATTGTCTGTAAAGCCTATGGTGCTGCTGAAACTGGTATTGGTATTTCTCATGGGGTACAGCTCCAGCGGTTTCAGTCATGGCTGTGGCTGTGATGCTTGAGGAACATTATGTGACATAAAAACACAGCTGAGCAATTCAAACTCCACAGGAGGAAGAAAGACAGATTGTTCTAAGGCAAGAACAGCTTTGGATGTAAATGGGATATAAATGATTCAGAGAATTAAATTACCTGATTAAAACAAATTGCTACTGTACCCGAAGGAGTTAGTCAACCAATGCGCTATTCAGTC
The DNA here is from genome assembly GCA_013396755.1 of Sclerurus mexicanus. Lineage (NCBI taxonomy): Eukaryota > Metazoa > Chordata > Aves > Passeriformes > Furnariidae > Sclerurus > Sclerurus mexicanus. Next base: position 993,677 of record VWZF01005269.1, on the reverse strand, counting down.
TTTTTACCTAGAAACCAGGTTCTGTTGCAATGGCTCAACCAAAAATGAACGGCAGTCATGGGGTGAGGCTGGCAAAATCTGGTCTTTATAGCCTGAAACAAATGTCTGTATAGTAGTCCTGAGAAGCACTGATTACATCTGCCTGATCTTCCTTCTGCCTGAAGTGTGAGGGACTTATTTTACTGAGTTACTCATGTCCCCAGGTATGGTTCACTTGCGGGATGGGGCACCTGCTCTGAAATGCTAAACAAGGAAGGGTCCCATTCCCCCTCCCTTTTCCATCTTGTCAGGACAAAGCCCTTGCTCAGACGGACACTAGCTCAGCAAGCATTCACAAAGGTCAAAACGTGCCAAGTGGGGTCTTAGCTAATGCCTGCTGTTATTTAAGTACCTACACTGGTGACATTTTTGAGGGAACCCACAGATCTCAAGAACATTATCACTTCTCCAGAGAGTCCATCTTTTTACCCAGCCAGGTTCTTCTTGGGGTCATGTAGAACTCTGTCCCTGCTCCTCACCACAACATGGTGACTGTTGCCAAGGAATTCGGTAGTTTGTGACACAGAGGAGACTCTGCCAGCATTGACTTGAGCTTGCATTTGTCATTGTGCTCCAAATCGCATGTCCAGAGTGGGGTGGTTGTGTCTGTGTTCCTCGTGCTTCCAAAACAGAGGAAGAGATGTCTTGCCATTTATTCAAAACTAGGCAGAAATTTGCTTGGAAGCACTGCAAATCATGGAAACTATTTAGTGAAATCCCAAATAGTAAACCTAGGACTCATGCCATGCTCCTGGGTCAAGTGCAGACCCTGGCTCTCTGCCAATACCATGTAAGGATGAGATATGAACATGGACCAGCTCCCTACTGAGGCTTAGTTTTTAAGGGAGAAAATTTAAGACTGGTCCCCTCTTTCTCATTGCATGTGCAGGGTGAGTGATCTGCACTGAATTTTAATATTATGGTCATAAATTTAACAGGATAAAGTTTTGTTTGTTTTGATTTTCTATTAGAAATGTTTGAGAGGATGCTACCTCTGTCACAGACTGGAGCAACGAAAGCAAAAGATAAGAACATCTCAGGTGAACAAGCAAGACATAAACCAAATGCTAGATACTTACCTTGTTAGGACTGTATCTGTTTTGTCTCACGTGTAACAAAATTGTTTATTGGGAAAGCATATTGCAAAAACAGCTCTACCTGAGGAGAAGCCATACTAAGCAATCTGAACAGGCACCAGAGCATAGCAAAGGATGAATCTAGTCGGGAAGTACCAGGGCTGTGATTCATCTCATCTAATGTCTGAGCAGTCATTTAGCATCCCTCAGTTAGGTACACCCAGAACAATTAATTACACCATCCTTTTCACTATCTACAAAGGAAGTCTAGAGAGCTAGCTTACACGTAGACACCTACACCACCAACGTCTACATTTGGACAGACAACTCTCACCCACATGTCTGTTTCCTGGAGTCCCAGAATCTAGCTGAAAGACCAGATTTTCCAGTTCTCAGACTGGTGGTCAAAAACACACAGCTTTGATATCAGCAGTTTTCAACACTTGGCTGAACCTTAATTTCTGAGCCATAACTTAAATGCACAAATCTGTCTGGTGAATTTAACTCTCCAGACAAAAGACTTGTTTTGAGTTCTATCTTCTAGGCATTTTTCAAATAAACCACAGCCTGAAAAAATGCACTGTTATATACAGAGGTGACTTGACATTTACTTCTAAAGGTGCTCAGTATTGTTGCCTAAAATGGGAGAAAAGAACTTTCCAGCCAATATCAGTATAGATAAAATAGAGAGCAGGCCTTTAATGAAAGCACTTGCAGGTGCAAAATACATAGATGTAAACCCAGTATAGAGTTCTTACAAATTGATAACACTATTTAGTTATCATATCTAATGGATAGATCCAACACGAGAATCGTCTGTCCGCAGAACCTCCCTGGAGGTACCTTTTTGGAGCTTCTCCAAGGGTTTTGGGCCTTCTATCTTGCTTTGACTACAGTATAACTTCTAGGTGCATGTGTCCCAAACAAGATGTCCTTGCTAAAATCTCTTCCTTGAAAAGAACATTAAACAGAGAAAGAGGTTTAGAAACTGTCAGCTGCTACCTTAAGTGTGAGGAACTATAGACCTATATTAAAATCCACAAATATATAAAAATCTTAGGGGATCAGAATTAAAGCACCTAAGTCTGCAGCAGTTTGTCTTGAAACTCCTAACCCCAAATTTCTAAAATAAAAATCAGAATATAACTTTCACCTATAATTTTTTTCTTTGGGTAAGGTTCTGCCATGACATTACCAAATTCATCTCAGATATCCATGATGGGTCATGTTATGGACAACTATATTCAGTATTCATTTAGCCTCACAAGCACTTATTTGAAAGGATACATCCATAAGAGAAATGATATTTCGGCATGAAATGAGACTTAAGTTCTTGAATTTGATGTTCTTTGCTGAAAAAGAACAGTAACAGAAAAGAAGTCATTGGGCAAAGAAATCTTCTATGCACTGAAAGTAGAAAACAGCATTCATGAGCAGAGATAGCAGTTGACTCTTAGTCCTCATTGTGAGAGGACCTGTGCACCGGAAGATGAAGGCAGCTCTCGCTACAGAGAAGCCACAGTCCAGACAGAAGATGTATTTACTGAAGACATGCCAGGAAATACCGTCCTTGTTTTGTAAATCAGGAGATGAGGTTTAGAGCCTGACAAGTTTCCCATTGTACAAAGAGCCTGTAGCAGGGTCATGAACTATATCAAGGTCCTAAAAGTCTCAGCCCAGAGCCTGTCTCTTCACAGCAGAGCAGTAGTGCAAAAGAGAGCTGGCACAGACCATGCTGGAGGCAGGGCAAGCTCGTGGTTAGATTACAGACCAGATGTTTTCCTGGCTCTCCTCTAGCTGGCTGGAGGACAAGCAGGGGTTGTGACACAGCCTTTATTTTTCCATTTGTAAATTAATTTAATCACAGCTTTTTAAAAGTTCTTTAGAGCCCTTAACTTGGAAGTTATCAGCACTTACTTTTTTTTAATACAGCATTCAGAACATATTCAAGTTCTTCTGCAGATATCTCCATGTCCTAAAGTAAAAAAAAAAAAAAATGGAAAAAAAAATAAAGTGAAGTATCTGTTACTTGAATGTTTCTGTAATCAGACATACTAAAAACCTCAGAAAACACAAACATCACCCGTCTATGCTTTATTGGGAAAAGAGAACCATACAAAACCCAGAAAAGGCTAAAAACTAAAGGGATGGCAAAATCCAGGGAGTGCTGCTGTGCATAAGTCTGTCTGAAGGAGATCTCGATTGGGAACTGTTAATTCAAAGAAAAATCAGCTGCAGCTGGACATAAAACCAGGTAGGCTCCCTAAGACCTTGAGTTTTAGATTTGGCCATCCCGCTTGCTCTCCACGGACTGCACCCTTCTCCATCTATGCATAAGGCACGGTGACATCTTGTGCCCAAAGAACACACTACAACTAAACATACTCCTCTTAAAATACATCATTTTTGTTTCATATGGCATAGTGTGGGAACAGAAGTGTTTCCCCTCTTTCTACATTTTGCGCTGACCCACAAAGGTTTTGCACTCACCTTTCCTGAAATCTGCTCAAACAGCGCCCGGAACTGCTTTTCTTCTTCAGTTTCTTGTGGGCTTGGTGTTGGGTGCAGAGGCTGCAACACCAACCATACAAGTCATTATAACAATTGTAAAACATGACATTTCACCTGAACGTAGCACCTCTGTGCATCAGGGACAATAGTACATCTTAAAATAAGGGTACCCATTTTCCTGAACATCTCTAGATCTGAGGCCTCTCAACCATCTAGCTGCCCAAAAGGAGTCTTACCCCCTTGTTTTCTTCACCTAGGGGAGTGTGTATTGTGCCATTGCCTTAGCCATGTAACAATCAAGAGCACCCAGCCTGGAAAACACCTCTCCTCTCATCCCACTCCTGCACCATTCTGTTTCCGTGGTCCTCCAACAACCACAGCTCTCCTGAGCTCTCTCCAGTGGCATCATCCTGGGATCTCTCACCCTTCTTGAGAACACCAGCCAGAGGTTGCTGCACTTCAGCATATCAACCCAGCACCATCCCAAGCCTAGAAACACTTCCAGCTGCCTGCCAGCTGAGTGCCTCAGTGCAGCTGCAGGAGCATAGAGTCCAGGCTTCAGTCTACACTGGGGAGCACAGAGATGCCATAGTGTACAGCCACTGCTGCAGTTGGGGTGACCAGGTGGACAGAGAGGGGGAAAAGAAGGCAACAGCACAGCACAGGAGGCAAAGAATCAGGCTTTGTTTTCTCTGCCCATAGAAGATACAACACAGGTGCTATTTAGTGTGCTCCAGAATGGCCCCGGTGGCCCTGCTTGGACACTCACACATTTTATGACTGTATGTATGTTCCTCACTTCCTCTGATCAATTTTGAATGTGGTCCCTTAATGACACTGGGGCAGGTGAACAGACTTATTTTGCTATTGAACACGGCCCCCAGATCCCAGAAATGAAGTTGCACTTGTTTAACTTGTCCCTGGAGGAGGGTTTTACTAAACAGGGACAAATGAGATCTTGGCTTAGCTTGTTTCCATGGGAAGGCACACCACAATTAATGGCTTATTTGCAGGGATACACTTCAACAGAAGCTGACTCAGGCTCAGCTGCAATTAGTGCTCAGCAGGCAGACCAAGGCATTCAGAAAAATAAAGAATTTAATCATTTCAGTAGGCACGTGCATGTGTAAGCATTCCCTCTCAAGTCCTGCAGATACTGAGAAGTAAAATAAAGATATTTGCATACAAAATGAATGTAGGTCTGTGGACACTCGTGCTTCTTATTATTTCATAATATATAAAATTTCAAAAGATGTGAACAGCCATGTGCCCCTCTGGTGCTAATGGGCGTGCTTTCACTGCACACGTGGTGGCTGACACCCATCTCTAGCGCTGGCTGACACCGACTGCCTTGAAGCAAATGCAGAAGCCTAATGATTATGATTTTGATTGTTACAGCTCTTTTACCATATTCAGCAGAGCTGAGTGTTTCAGTGACACACACAAAGCTGGCAATTGTGTAACATTCCTGTGAAATGAACTTGTTTTAACCAAAGACAGTAAAAGCAATGTATGCCGGCTTCTGCTGAGCTATTCTCTTGCTATTTTAAGTCTGCAGACTTACCTCAGGGAGATCAATGGCAACATTTTCATCTAGATCCCTGGAGAAAACAAAACCTTATTCGGTATCTGAAGACATTCAACATCTGCTTGGGGTGGAAGCTTGCTTATTACATTTTCCAGAGGTAAATGATAAAACAGCTTCTTTTACTGAACAGGTTCGGTTTAGATAAAATTCCTCAGACAATCAGACTTTTGCACCGTTTAAATTTTGGTATAAACCCTTGAAACAGACTTTAAGCAGTACACAGGGCACAGCTGTGCATGTTGTCTGCTAACGAACTGAGCTCATTCTTTATTCATTGTGAACACACTTTTTTCTCAACCCCCTTTTTTAATATAAAATTATCCTTCAGATGAACTCTGGGAGGAAACAAACAGGAAGCAAACACTGCTGCATTCACAGATCCCAAACAGTATCATGGAGCTAGCAACACTTCCCAGCAGATTCATCATGGCACAGCATACTTCCCTACCTCCTAAACTCCTCTCAAAAAACCCAGTCAGGTTTAGCAAAAACGGGCAAATGCAGAAAAACCCCAAGCTGTCAGGAGCTTGCCATGTCAGGTCTCTGCTGTAGGGCTGGGTGCCCAGTAGCCAGACTCTCCCCATCAGCCACCAATCCCAAGCACAGGGGAACACTGAAGGGTTTGTTGCTGACTTACTCAGTGATGGCCTTCTTCTCAGAGAAAATCCTCAGGCAGAAATCTGCCTCCTGGTGCGGCTCAAAAGTGGTTGGAATAAGAACGTAATCACCTGGTGGCAGCTTGAATCGGTTGGATACTTCCCTTAAATTAATGTAGGTTTTGCTCCTGGCCTTGGAGGGGTGGTACCTGAAGAAGTCTTTGCCCAAGTGTCCGTCTCTGCCAGGGCTCTAGGAGGAGAAGACAGTGCTGCACTGGCTGGAGTGTGCTGGAGGCTATACTTGCCCCTTTCCTAATTACAGACCCAAACTCTGACTAGTGCTGAGCCCCGGCTGTCATACTCACTCTCATCCCCTCGCCCAGGTGCTCACAGCAGTGTAGCTCCCACCTTATGGCAAGGACCCATTACTAGTGTCCTTTCCCAGTCAGAAGGCAGTCTCAGATGACTCTGGGGCATTGTCCTCCTACTTAAACATTCCCTGCCATTAAATATCACCATTCCAGACAGGGTGTCACAGAGCAGCAACAATAGATTTGCCAATCTCAACTTCACTCGAGCACAGGCAACCTTGTGTGTGATGTGCCCCACGAGGCTCAGAAGAAGCAACAGTCTCTCTTTGTGAGTCAGGTAGGGAATGACAGAGTCATGGGGCTGAGGCATCTATCCTGGGAATCCATGGCTCCACAGGGACTCCTAAATCCTCGTCTGAGAGGACCCCATCCTCCATGGTGTTTGATGTAATCAAGAAGATTATTTTAAGAGCAATGGCCCTAAAAATACATGATGACTGGCAGGCATACAACCCCAGAGCAAGATCCAAATACCAATAATACAGCTACTGTGCTGTAAAAGCAATAGAATACCTCATAAATAGAGTAGCCAATGGTTAGCATTTCAGCACCAAGCTTCTTGAGTTTACGGCGACCCTTTTGCATCAAGGCTGCTATGAATGTGCAGTCATCTTCTCCATCATCTTTCTCTGTCAAATGTAGCTTTATTTGTGGATTTGTCCAGAAAGTCTCTGCCAATATAAAGAACAGCATAGAGTTTCTTGCCTCAAGAATAATAAACCACCACTACTAGTACTAAAACAAAAAATAAAAAAGGGACAAAAAAGACAATTAAGCTGAGGTTTCTCTCAAACTTACTTTTTCCACTAGCTATCATGCTTCTTTCTACTAAGCTCTGCAGAAAATAAGCCAAAGTCCCTCACTGAACTAGGTGTAGAAAAGATTTTATGTCCGGTACTTTATTAAGTTACCATGGTTTAAATAATGTTGTCAGATGGGATTTTGTTAAAAGAATACAGTCACAATGATCCCACAGTGCTGGAGCCAGTCTGCAGTAATACAGTTCAGATCCATGATACTGCTTCAGAGCCACATAAACATGTTGGCTGAGCTGGACTTTTTGTCTCGCTTTACACTTACTGCTGCAGTTTGACTTATTTGGACCTAGTCCTGCTCCTACAAATGTCAATGAGAGGTAAATCAGATCCAATGAACTTGAGAGCAAAGAAAGCAACTCTTTTACTCCAAAGTCTCAAGTGGGACCATAGGAACATTCATCCTTCTGCTCATTGCTGGTTTGTTCATTCAAATCATCCAATCACAGGAGGTGGAATGGTCTTATCTTTAAAGTACAGTGCTCTTAAAGCCCATGGTTTGAGTTTCCTCATTTGCCTCTTTGGCTGGTTCCTGCTAGTTCAGACTCAGCTGAACTGCCCTGCACCCACAGTTCTGGCGATGGTGTAACCGGAGAGGTAGTTGAGGCTGGATAAAGACTTTGGTGCCTGCTTCTCATTTTCAAACCAGTATCTACTTACCTAGAAAATTTCTACATCCTCCTGCGGTGGCTCCCCGGACCCAGCTCCCCTGGTGGATGCTCACTTCCCACTTGTGGGCAGTGTTGTCTTCCAGGGCATCTGGAGTCAGGTTGCAGATTTCAACTTTGTCAAAATGCACTTTGAAGTCTTCAAATTTCATCCTGAGCAAAAAGACATGGGAAGGAACAGGCAGTCATTGATTTCAGTGAGGGATTCTCAGAAGAAATATTTACTCCCCAGAGTCCCAGGGTCAGATCACCAACTTGTGTAGGGTAGTTTTGGTGACCATGGACATACTGTCAACATATAGAAGGAGCGAAACTAGCTTTCACTCACTGTGGTGTAAAGCACAAGCATCCTTTTGTCTGACATCTCTTATACCTTTCTTTTTACACAATAACTGTTGATCTTATTCAGTTACAATTGAGTATAAGATGAAATAAAAGTGACACTAGCACAAAACCTACAGTGGAAAGAGTTATTTCATCAACACCATCCTGGCCTTAATGGCTGCACCTGTATAGCTGAATAAACAACCAAAGGGTATCAAGCATGTGCAGAAACTAAGTCTTCAAACAAATCATCTATGTGTTCAATGACAGCACTACAAGGGACACATGGTGACGGATCAGTCAAGCCATGCTCTGATTATCTGTCTGCACTGCATTTAAAGTAACATTTGGGTCTCTGCTAAGGTTCCTAGGCTGAAGCTCTTCACTGTCCCCTCCTTTATGGGTGCCTGAGACTTTATCCTAGGAAAAACATACACCAAATATGACAGATAAAGTGTGTTTGGACTTGAGAAATGGCTCCAACCTGCCCTTGAAGGTGGCATAGACACTGCTGCCTGCTACTGTGTCAAATAGACTGCAGTACATATATTTTATACCCAAGGTGGAGACACATATGTGGTCCTGGGAAGGAGGAAGCACATGCCAAAATACGGGTAGTTTTGAGCTGCTAGGCTGGGCTGGTTTAAACTAGCCTGCTCAGCATACCGAGAAGCAGATAAGCCATGTGATTTTATCTAGCAAGTAAAAGGGCAAAAAGATACCAACAGTCCTGCTAGCCAAGGAGTTTGGTTCAGGGCTGAGCAAACAGCCAAGAGAAGGGGCAGCCAGAGCCAGTAACCACTGTGTGTGGTGTGCAGCCCTGAGAAAAAGGAATGGAGCAGGGAAGCTGTCTGAGAGACAGCAGCTAGCATGATTTGCACTATAAGGACAGGAGGACCATAAGCTGTAAGACTGAGGGTAGCCTTGGTAGCCTGTAAATGAGCAGAGGTATTAGGCCTTCCTGAGGGCAATCTGGCATCCAGATGTGCTCTCTGCTCTGAATTGCTGTCTGTAAGAGTCCTCTCTCTCCATGGACCAATGAAATAACACACAGAAATTGATCTCATTAACAAACTTCTACACCTATGCTTTTCCTCCTGTGGCAGATGCCTAACAACAAAATGGAGTAGCAAGAGAGCAAAAAGCCCTCCAAGAGCAGAGTTTATCTGCAGAAGAGGCACACAGGACCCAGCTAGCCCCAGGCATGGCTCACCAAACACAGCCAGTTCCATTTTTCTTCCTCATAAGAAAGAGACATCTACGGTGGTATTAATTTACACTTGCTATGGGTCATTTTACAGCTTTGTTTTGGTGTGGGAAGAAACCTCAAGGTTTGCTTTCCTGAGGTCTGTCCTCTTTCTTGCGATTCCCGTGTATTGCTGTGCACTAAAGCAGGGGCAGCATAGCAAAATCTGTCTCTAAGTGGCTCCATTTCCTGGCCACACTATGGAGTCTTGGGCTCTTTAGAAATGTGCTGCAAAGCAGATGAAGGAGTTGCACTTTATAGATCACATTTGACTCCTAAGAGGTAAAACACCTCTTCTGTCTTTCCTAAAGCTGTTCTGGGTTTGTACTTATGAAGGGAAGAGAAGACTCCAACGCTCCAATTTTAGGAGGGAAGGGACTACGGTGAGTGAGAAGTTAATTTCTTAGTCAACACCAGGATGGCTCTTCACATCTGTTGGGAACACCTGGAGAAGACTAATCTGAACTGCTAATACGTAGTCAAAATATCTTTGGGGTACTCAATGAGGCCAGAAGGCCCTAAAGCATGCTACCATGAAGATTTTCTTCAGTTCTCACAAATCCAGAGGAAAACAAGGGACAAAAGGTCTTATCAGACCATGTTTCCTGCCTTGGCTGACTTATCCCACGCAAGGTAAGTGTCATATCATCCGAGTGTATTCAATCAATGCGAACAGGCAGCACAGCTGTAAAGGACTACATGCTCATCTCTTTCCTCATTCATTTTATTGTCTTTAGGGATATGACACATTATGCAAAGTCCTTATGGTAAGCCTGATGAGGAAACCATCAAGGTGTGGCTTAGAGAGGGCAAAGAGACAAACACTCCTTAGAGAAACACACAGAAGTCAAAAGGCATCAAGAAAAAATAAGTCTGATGGACAGGGTGGAGGGTTTAACTGGTATGGCACTTGCCTGACTGGTTTTTGAAATATCTTTTGCATATGATTTTTGTCTACTTAATCCCTTCAGTGGAAACTTCAGTCCCAGTGGCTTCTTTTTCTGCTCTGAATGGCTAAGATGCAGGATGACGAAAGCCAGCATTTGTCTGGGTATGCCCAAACTGATAAATTTTTATTTGCCTTTGAGGATTTACTTAACTATCAGCCTAACTATATTGGATAGATGACTCTTCCATGAATTTGATTGTTCATTTGATGCCTACTTGAATGCTTTTACTTCCATCACAGAGCTGGGTTTTCAATTATACCCTGTATTGAGAGACTTGCTGGAGTTACTTGAGTTCCATGTAGTCTTTGTCCCAGTTTCATTCACCCCATAAGCTCCAGCTGTACCCAGGTCAAAAATAGAGGGGAAAAAAAAACAACAACAAAAAACCTCAAACAAACAAAACCAAACCAAAAAAAAACCAAACAAACAAAAAACCCCACCAAAAACCCAAAAAAACCCACAAAACAAAACAAACACATCCAAAAAAATGCAAAAGCTTTTTGAAAAAACTGTAAATGTTCTACTTTCTTTGCAATGTCAATAGCAAAATAACTCAAATATCCTATATAAGAAAACAGTAATGGAGAAGCCACTGAACCTACTTCCCTCCAGAGCTATCAAAGTTTGGGATAAATTATTTTGTGTGATTTAATGTGCTACATTGTCTATGTCAAATAACTTTTCAGGCCTCAAGTTGAATTCTGGTTTAACTTGAAGGACAAATCTGGAATAGCAGCACTGCATACCTCTCTATATTTACTTCTGTGTAAAAAAGATGAGTATCTGGCCCTAGAAAATGTGATAAGACACACTGTCAGTAGTGCACAGTATGGTTGATATAGGGAGGAAATCATGTGCAAGTCAGCCATCTGCTCTGTCTGAGATCATGAATTTGGCATGAAGAACACTTAACACTTTTAAAGCAATTTCCACCATGTTGTTTTGGGGTTTTTTTTTCCATTTCATTTCATCTTTTCTTCAAATTTTCCATAATTTCACACATATCTTGGTGTTCTTTTACTTTCTGCAATTAGTAGCATTGCTTCTCAGCACTCTCTTCTCCTTCAGTGTATGCCTAGCATCAACCCTGAAGGCATTCCCTAGGTGACACAGTACAATACAACACTCCCTTCTGTATAGCCTGACTTTGATCATAGGAAGAATTTAAAGCGGGTTACATTCATGGGAGACACACTGTATTTGAAATATACTAATGCCATCAACTAAACCAAGCTTAGAAGACTTTTGTTACTAAAATAGGTACAGGCACACAGGAAATGCAGAAAACCAAGTAAGCATTCTACCTGCCCTCTCTTAGATAGAAACTTAGACAGAATTTCCTCACATAGAGACTTCCTTATTGCTTGTTTTGGCCACTTGCAGCTTGATTTCCAGAGTCACACACTTTAAAAACCTGTGGCTTACCAGAACTCTCCATCATCCTGAGCTGCCTGAGATAGGCGTCTCTGCTCTGATGGGCTGACTGAACGCCACTCTGGAGAGCTGCAAGAAAACAAAACCAAGTTTCATTACAGGTATGTGGCAATTAGTTTTCCCTGGATCAGAATGACTGTCTGGGCATAGCAGCAGGCTGTTCTTTTTCGAAATGTGTTTTATTTGTGCAGCTTACACAGAAGCAGATGCATTCAAGAAGCTTCCCAATCATGCTGGCACTCATGGTCGCAGAGACCCAATTAATGCAGCTGGAAGCAGGACCAGGTCAAAAAATCCCAAAGCTCCTCCCGAATGGTCTTAATATGAGTTACTGCCTGCATTCAGAGTTGGGACTGGTGTCAAGTGTTCAAGTTGGATATAATAGGGCTAATTGTAAACCTCCAGATTTTGGTAAGTCACACCCCTCCTTAAATCTGTTTTCCATCTGTAGCACCATCTTATCTTTTATGGTTGTCTCTAATTTAGGGCCATGTGTTTATTTAAAATTGAATCAATGGGAACTGAATGGGGTCCTTCCCCTATACAAAGATTTCCTGGAGTAACTGAGATCCCAGGTAAAGTCTTTGCCTCCTTTCCATTCACCCCTGCAACTCCAGCTGTGGCAGATCAAAAACCAAACTAAAACCTGATAAAGCTTTTTGGAAAGACCAGAAGCGCCCTATTACATTTCCAATTTGACATAACAAACAGGGAGTAGCAGTTACCTTGTGTTGAGGTTTTTAAATCCAGCAACCACTGCAAAATGTTAATACAGATTCTTTTATTAACCTGCAAGCCCCCCTGCATCTTAAGCTCCAGAGAGCCTCCCAAGTGCAGAGTCAGAGCTCTGCTTTGCAGAGACAGCATGAATTGCCAGATGTCTGTCCTGATTATAACCTCTTAAGCACTCATTGTATGTGCCAATTGTCCATGTTTGGTTGTTTGGGGTTTTTTTCCAAGATAACAAAGAATCAGAGCTGATGTGGACATATTTTGTATATTTCTGAGCCATGCTAAGGACAGGGACATTCAAAGTAGTCCCACTGATGACTACGTTTCAGCAATATTAAAGGGTCAGACAGGTTATGGCTCCTCTCCTCTACATCTGTGGAAATAAAACACCTCAGTAGAAGAAAACGAAAAAAAAGGGGCCATGCATATATGCAAAAATATATTAAAAAGTGCATATCGGGAAGAATTTAGCCCTGTTTTTACTACTATTTTTTTTTAAATTTTGTATTGTTTGACCTTTGTTTAACCTTAGAAGTAAAGCCAGACTGGTTTTTCAGGCTAATCTTGTTGTGGTTTTGGGTCCTTCCACAACTTCAGTGGATACCATATGGCGAGGGTCTCATTTAATGGTCATATATTATATATAGGGAGAAACCTTACAGTTTTCTGCCTATTCCTGATGTGTTTAGAAATCAGAAACAGTAAATGCAACTAGAGACTCATAAGCTATTTAGAGAGATACAATATTAGAGTGAATACAGTATTAGTTTCATGTTATTTGCAGTAGGACACGAAGTATGGATGTTGTGTTATGAGTACTACAGCAGCAGGCTTATAAAAAATAAAGATCACTCCAAATGTATAATTTTTAGAATTGTGAGTGTATTAAAATTAACTTGTCTCATTTGTATTAATGCACAATTTTTGCTATCACCAGGTTTTTGGGGCTAAACAACCTTGACAGTATCCCTGTGTTGAACTGCCTTGAAAATGCTGAGGGAGACACGTTAGAATGGCAGTAATACTGTTACGCGTGTGCAAACTCTGATTTAATTTTCTGTGGAATAGCTGGGGCTGCAGAAAACTGGCTGTGGAGCAGAAGCTGGGATTTGGCCTTTGCGAGGCCAGAGTGTAAGGGACAGCACACGTACTTGTCACTCCAAGGGCCGTTCCACTCAACCTGCCCCCAGGGGTTCCTTATCCTTATGAGCCGCACTTGCCGGCCCCGATAGCTCACCTGGGGAAGAAGCAAATAGAGAAAATACCAAGTGTCAGTATTTGGGGAGCAGAACTTCTCCCGTGTGTAGAGGCTGGGCAAGTTGGTGTTAACAGCTAGGCAAGAGGTGCAGACTGCCACAGGAGATGTGGAACGGAAAGGCAGAATGGAATTTGGGTAACTTCCCCAGGATAACTCCCCCTGTCACCTGAGACTGGGGGGACACTCCCTTGTCTACTCCCCAGGTCTCTCCTTGCCCCGCTCTGCAGAACATACCTCTTCGATGCCAGTCACAGAGTAAGCATGGCCCTTTATAAGGCCAAAGGGGGTTCGGGCTTCTGACTCGGCAGCACTGCTGGTCTGAAATATAGGAAAAAAAATGTGAATCTCTCTCTTTAGAGTGAGATCACAAACGGTGCCACCTGCTCCTTTCCAAGCAGCAGGTGGGAGGTCAATGGCTAACAGGGAGTTTGTCTTTCTGCTCAATGCAGACAGTGATGGTCCAAAGGGGCCCTTTTAGGAAATGACATGGGGGTTTTTTTAAGCATTGTTCACTCAGAGCAAAATTGAGGTGGCTCCAGGGTGGAATTCCTTCTCTGCCCCTGTGATTTTGTTTCAGCATCACCTATATTTCCGGTGTCTCAATCTTAATTCCCATTCAAATGTAGTTTGTGTCAACTAAGGGATTGGAAAAGGTGCTCTCAGACTGAGATTAGGTTTTGATATGGTCTTAATTCTTGCAAGAAGATATTGATGGACAGTGATGGTGGTGAAGGACACATAGACAGCTCCTTTTACCCTGGGTCTGACACACTGGCAAAGCAGTGTAAGTAACCCATGCAGGTACTGCTGACCAGCAATGTTTTCTCTGTGAAAGCTGGAGGCTTTAGTCACTGGACAAATAAACGTGAAATATCCTAAGACACAGACTGTTTACAAACAAACACACTGATCCTGCAAACTGTGGGAACTCAAAACAAGTGTTGTTATTTAGGTCTGAAAAAAACCCAATTTTGTATTCTCTGGAACAAGTAAGTCCTCAAAAAGCTATGGCCAATTTTAATGCTAAGTGACCAAAAGAGTCAGGACACAAAGTTCACTTCCAAGTGCTCATACTCCTGTCGTTATTGCCTTAGATACACTGGACATCACCTGCTGAAAAGTGATTAGTTTTTCCTTTTCTTTTGAAAAACTGTACTAAGGACTACATTAATATTACATACATATGAGCTCCTAGCTATTATTTGAAGAGTTAAGTACATATGCTTCTACTTTTCATTAAAGTCTTCAAAAAGCAGAGTTTTTTAACACAGAAACCACAATAAACTGAGAAATACAGATCCCATTTCTTACTTACATCAATAGAGCAGCCCACCATTGAGCATCTTTTCAGGGCTTTTTCTAGGATTTCATAAAAATTGTCAGGAGCCGCCTTAACATCATACATTTCTCCTATACCCCCAGTGAAATCCTCCATGGCTTCTATTGTACTGCCACCTTTAAGAGCCTCATAGCTGCCATTCAACCTGGAAAACATATGTTGACTGTGAGAACAGCTTCCAAAACCTTGAAGATATCCATGCCTGAGAGCTTTCTCACATGCGTGGAAAATTGCAGCAATGGCACTGAAGTCAAAATAAGTTCTCTAGAATATACCCAGAATATATGGGAGGTGTATCAGTATCATTCTGCTTTCCTTTTTATATGCATTTTTAATTAATCCACTTCTCCATATCATTAAAACCCAGGGCTTTTCTTTCTTTAGTGCCAGTTGTCTGGTTGGCAAGGCCTGAATATTACTCTGTGTCAGTGGCCTGCTACCTGCCAAAGCATTTAAAAACACAGAGTTAGCCAACACAATCAACGGAGGTCTCAGCAGAGACAAAAATGGCAGGATTCAGGCTTTGATCCAATGCTACTGCTGTCAGCTAGATTGTATTTAATGATGTGCTGGAAGCTGGACCAGCTCACAAAAGATAGACATCTTTAGATCAGGGCAGCAGCAAATGGAAACCATCCCTTTCAAAATAATATTAAAAAAAAAAAAAAAGCTGGCTAGAAACTGTTCACTAGAACTGTGAATAGCATATGACCAAATGGTGAATAACATATGTACAAACAGCAAATTACGTTTGTGCAGTGCAACTTACTTGGCATAGGCTTTCTCTAGTAAGGCACTCCAAAATTCATTAAGATCAGCTGAGTGCAGGAAAACCAGCCGGCCTTTGAAGGTAGGTAATCGGTCATCAATCACGACATCCAGCCACTCGTTGTGCTGCCAAAACTGTTTAGAAAGGATGGGGCATGAGTTTGCTGACAGCATGTCACTTTCTGAGCATAGGATTATGGTGTGCCAGTGTGTCTAACTCGAAGTTAGTAACAATCATAGGCTTGATTAAAAGACATATGTAAATCATCCATTTCCACTCTACCAAGCTAGGCTGCTCTCTGGGAAGGGTAATCTATCCTAAGAAAAGCCTAAGACTAAAAGTGTAGACCTGTACTGCAGCTCTCTATCAGGGTAACACCACTCACGTAGCTATGCAAGTGTTCACCACATGATTCCAGATACCTTTAAGACACACTCATATTACAGATCCCAGTTAAACTCCTTTAAGGACTTATATCCTAAGTGAGGCTTGTGTGCCCAGGAAAATGTGAAATTATGTGTGACTCTTCATAGAGCAGGAATGGCTCTGTGTGTGCCTGTGGGAGGCTGACGTAGCCCTCTAGATTGTTTCTTGGAACATGAACAACAGCACAAGCTCAGCGATCCACACTTTTTCAATATCTCCTCTGCAGTATCTGGCAAGCCCACTGCAAAATGAATCATGACATGTAATGATGGAAATGTGTTCATGCTGTGCCAGATGTTCATCTTACCTGGAAGTGAAATATTCCAGCATAATCTGGCCCAAATTTTTGATCCAGTGGCACCACTCTTGCTAGTGTTTTTTCATTCAGTGTGAGAGAAGCTATGGCTGCTAATAGCCAACAGTCACCTGTCAATTAAGAAGGAGGAAAAAACCCCTCATTTTCTTCCCTTCACAAACGGGTGTCCCTGCCTGGCCAGGGCAGACTGTGCTTCATTCTGGAGGTGCTGGTAGACAAAAGACTGTCTTGGCCTCACAGTGGCCTCACTCCTCTCAAGTGGAGATCCTTCCTGATCTTGAATCCCACTACCCAAAGATGATCCCTGGCAGGGATGGGAGGGAGCTATCAAAAGGTAGCTGCGGGCCAGGTGAGCATGGGCAGTACCGCCAGCTTCACTGCTCCCACCAGCTCAGGAGGGACAACATCCCCACATGTGTGACAATATTCCTCCTGCTCCTCATGGCAGGTAGACATGAATGCATCCACCCAGGGGGAATCACTCACCAAGATCCCCTTGGCAAATGTCCGTTCTTGTGGCTCCTCCAAGGATAAATTTGGGGTCTTTGACAATGTCCTTCAATAGTGAGAGAGACACACACAAATTACTTAGAACATGCCAAGAAAATAGTAGTATCACTCTGAGCCTAGACTTGCACTAGTGCTGACAAACCCTGGGTGTGCCACATGAGCTATATTATCCTGCAGTAGTATAGCCAAACAGAGCACTAGATGGGGAATCCTTGCTAATTAATTAGTGTACAGCAATTAAAGAATCAACTCTCCTCATGTTTTCATAATTAGTTGGCTGCTAATGAGAGGCTGGCATTCTTTATTCATCTGTAGACAATTGTTAAAGTATCATAGGACAAACTGGTTCACAAGCTTGATGTTAGGCTACAACCCTAGTTAACAGGGCTTTTTGTTTGCTTGCTTTCCCCCAATGGCTGGAAAAACTAAAATTTGCTATTTAATTTTAACTGAATTATTAAGCCTTATATTTACTTGCACATAATCTCCAGAACATACAGTGTCTGACAACCATGAGACAATTTCCTCCACAAATAAGCAAACAACAAAGGCAGACTTCAGCCTTGTTAATTTTTAGGAGGAGCTGATGCTACCCACCCTTGTGTGCTCAGAGGTCAGAGGGACTGGTGCACAGGGTAGCATTAAAGCAATTCTAAATCATTCATTTGACCATTTTTATTCAATTATTAGCACCACAGCTGGACAGAAAAATTACAGTGATAAACCAATAAATGTGGCAGGAATTCCTCTCTTCTCCCTTCTCCCATGAACTGTACATTGAATTTAATTGATTGAACTGAACTGAAAGGGGAAGAGGAGAGTACCTACTATATTAACAGAGGAATATGCCTGTAGTTAACCAGTCTGCCTTGACACATTATTTCAGACCCTATGGCACAAAGCAGACTCTTCTGCCTAAGCAGCAAATAAATTAATGAGGCGGGACAAATAAAATAACACATTCAGTCATTTAATCCCTGTATTTGCCTAGATGAACCTGAGTTGCTTTTAGTTTATGTCACTGCATTTCATCAGGCCATGGGGCAGAGTATTGATAGTTTCGTTTAGCTTTCTGTACTTATTGCTGAAGCATTTGCTGCTATCCACTGCTGGAGCCAAGATATCCCCACGCTGAACCAGCACTACTCCTGCGAAGCTCAGCCTGCAGAGGCAACGCTCAGGAGGAAGCTGGTTTGCATAGTTTTTGTTTGTCTTTGCTGGGGAGGAGGTGGTGGCCAGGTTGTGCCTCAGCCACAGGTGCCCCGGGGAGGAGGTACCACAGAACGTCATGTCCTCAGAGTGTGGAGCAAAGGGAAATCAAACAACAACTCCTCCTTACCTGGCCCACCTGCTTGTTAAATACGCCCAGTCTTATTGAGACTGGACATGAACAATAAAAAACACAGCTCATTGCCTTTAGACACTGACATAGCAGTGGCTGATAAAGTAGCTGGTTTTCAATGACATACCTTGTTTTAGCACCATTACTCCCAGGAGACATAATTCTCATTGCAAGTAATGTATTTAGCTGTTACCAAGAAACTCAGTGTGTTAGCAAGGGACAAGATGAAGACTGACATAGTTCTGAACATTAGATTCATTACTCATTGCTCATTACACATCTCTGCAACAGACATATGGAAAAAATGCTTTGAACCTCATACTTTCAAAGCAAAGAAAAATAATTTTGAAAAATCAATAAAGAGGAATTGGAAGGATTTTAACTGGACCACATTCTCTACTACACAAAAGCAAACATACTCTACAGTTTTTCAGTGGATATTGGAAAAATAATATTAATTTTAAATAATATTAATTTTAAAGGGATTTCCAGACTCAGTGGTATAACAATGTATCAGGGCTTTCAGCAAGTTAAAGGACAAAACCCAGAGGTGGATCCTGCATTCACGCATAGCATACAAGGATTCACCTGTACAAGGATATTGCTTAGAAGTAGGGACATGGAGTCCTCAGAGAAATGAAACACAGTGACCCATGACTCTCCTGATGCTACATCAAAGCTGTGTTTCTTTACACTCAAAAGAAAACAAACTGCATGCCCTGCTCCTGTCTCAGATTGGCAGAGGGGGTGCATAGAGACCTAAACCAGGCTGGAGTGAGGCTGTTTAGGTGGTTTCTGTGATTACATTTCTCCGCCTGGTTCCAAGCTGTCATACTGATTGCCCATGGCTGTTCATATTAGAAGCATTTCTTTCTCACTGTCTCCTGTAGACCACAGACTCATTTGACATTAGTAAAACTCATTTGTCTTTCTTTTTTGGGGTTGGTTTTTTTTTTTTTTCATTCTTCACTTTATGTGTCTAACTTTCCCAGACACTGAGCTGTTGAATTCACCCCAGTAGCTGAATTTAGATCAAGCAAGAAAGAAAAATAGGAAAGGAAAGAGAAGGAAAAAGGGAAAATATAAGGAGAACAGGGTCTTCTGTTCTTCAAATTATTGTGAAATTCTGATAAGATACAGTTTCAAAGGTTTAATTTCTACTGAGAAGGGACTGCTAAACGAAATCACTAAATATATTTCTAAATCTTAGAGCACTCAAGATTTATGGAGAAAGTCAGATATTTATCTCGTGCAGATCCCCGCAGCTCACTGGTCGCAGTGGGAGATTTACAGATTAGACTAGCTGAGGGTCTTGTTCATGCTGCATACAAACATGCATACATAGATCTATACATGTCAAAATAATGAGAAAGTCTTCTCTACTGTCATTACTAAAAATTAAACTCTAGCAGAGTCATTCGTCCCTGCAACTACCCCCATGTATTGTACTACACTTCATCCAAGCTGCTGTGAAATACTGGTAGGAGAGGCAGTAAAAACCAGTGACCATGAAAAGCAGTTTGAATGCAGCTACCCTACACAGAGGCCATGCTTGTGTGCTAACCCTCCCCAGCACCACAGCTTCGCCAGATGAGCTCTGGCCCCTACACTGGCACATGCTCCAGGCCTATGTCCCACTTGCAAAGTAAAACATGTTAAACTGAAATAGTGTTACTGTGCCTCTATTTTGCTGATGGTTAATAGAGATGAAACTGATTTAGCTTAAATGCTGAGGAACAAGAGAAGAGCATAACTAATCCCCTGTCCTTACACATTGTCTCAGCCTACTCTGAGTTTTATTTCTCGCTGTGCAGCTCACAAAAGCGTGTGGTGGGAATTGGAGTGTAAAGGCAGATGCCATTTCAGGTAACTTACTCATCCTGGAAATGCTTCCAGTTCAGCATACAAGGATCCTGAAGAAGACAGACCATTGTCCACTGCCCCTGGGTACCATACACAAGGACACACTCTCAACCACTCCTGGTCACATTTTACACCAAAGCTTAAGTATTGTGAAGCCCAAAATGAAAAAAATAAAAAAGAAAAAAAAGACAAACTAGCACCTAACAGCTAGTCAAAGGAAAACCTTATTCTTTATAATTTGCTGTTGCAGGCACTTAGGCACTTGCATTTTTGATGCCACATAGCACTCCAGAGTCACCACACCCAAAGCATCTGAGCCTCATAGCCTTCTCCTCTGCTGTGGGGGACAGCCCTACAGCCTACCTGGCTTTTGGAGCACAGATAGGCAAGGCAGGCAGCAATGCCTGTGGGGATTGCCCTTACCATCTGTAGGGATCTTGTATTTTTTTCGTAACTGAAACTTGTCCATGAGTAATAGCTTTAATTCTTCTCTGTAGTGGCACTATGTTAACTATCAGATGCTGAGGTATTTGAATGTCTATCACTGCGGATTAAGATAAGGCAAAATTTAAACCCTTCTTTAAGCTTATTTTGTTCTTTTTTCCCCCTTGGCATCAGTGTTGCCAAAGAAAAATTTTCTGCTACGGAAGAAGCTTTCAGATTATGAAGAAAGAGAGAATAAACATCAGTCATTAGCAAAAAAAACGAAATGCTGCCACAGATTTTCTGTGGTTATTAGTTACAGAGTGAAGTGGGGAGAAGGAACCTGGAGTGATGCTGGGTTTGTGATCTGTGGGCATGTGACTAGTGAAGCTTCAGGCTCTCACTGTGTTATTAATGACTGTTATGCAAGATGCATTAAGAGATAGTCATCGAGCCCTTGGCTACTGTTGAATGGCTCAGTAACCATGGCATGTATTCGTAATCTCTCAGTACTTCCTGATGAAAGTGAGCAAGTAAGTGAAAACTCTCATAATCTGACAGTTAAAAGGTTTGAATTTAAGTTTAACCTTAATTATGAATTTCCTACATTAATAACAATTTTACAAAGCTAGAACATCATCATGATATATTTTACACTTAATTCCTTTCATGTCCTCTTATTGTCATCTTCTGTTTGGCAATAATATAAGAGAGAAGGCCAATTACAAGTTATGAATGCACATAAATACATAGCATAAGTGTGTCTACACAATGAGCTACACCTAAAAAACGGGGTGAAGCCTTCCAGCCCTCTCATCCTGCAGCTTGAGCTCTTTGCGGGTGATAACCTGACCCTGCACTGCTGCCCCTGAGATGGGAAGGGTTTCCCCCCAAAACTTGTTCTCTGCATCTCCATGAACCCTCCACACGTTCAGTGCAATCCCGAAGCACAGCGGTGCCCGACTTTTGGCAGGATGTAAGGAGAGAACACAACGGCATACTCACCCCAGGCCTCTTCCAGACGAAGGGAATTGGTGGGTTTTCACTGAAGAAGAGAGAGGAGTTGCAGGCGGGGAAGTCGGAGTCCTCGAAGAGGACCCCCCTGCGCAGACAGTCCTGCTTCAGCTCCTCGTAGCCCTTCCCCGAGCTATGGGTGGGACGCGCAGCCCCGGGCAGCGCGCACGGCCTCGGCTTCGAGTCCTGGTACAGGTAGGGCATGTCTCCCTCCTACCTGCCAGAGAGAGCCCGGGGAGCCGAGGCTTAGCCGGTGGTGGGGACAGAATGAGGAGGCGAACAGGAGGAAAAAGAGAGGGCAGCGAAAATACCTCAAGTATTTCAAGAGGAAAAGGACTGTGGGCTGGGGGAGCCGGCAATATCCTGAGTCCTCCTATGTTGCACCTCCTTGAACTGCTGCTGTATGAGACTGACCTCCCGGCTGTTCTGCACAGCAGCAGCAGAAGCAGAGACAAACACCCTGAAAGCAAACAGGGAGGGAAAGCGGCTGGTCCCGGCCACCCTGGGAGCGGCCAGAAGGTGCCCCGTCCTCCCCAGGGCAGAGCCGGCCTGGCGAGGGAGGGTGTGCGCGGGGTCTGGCACCACTCCCCATCCAGCACGGGCTAGGTGGGAGGTTGTCACGGGTGCAGGGATGGCTTCGAGGTATGCAGCACCCAGCCGGAGCCCTTGGGCTGTGCGGTGGCGGGGAGCCTTGAGAGGGAAACCGGAGCCCCACGGCGGGGTGCAGCCGCAGCGCGAGTTTGCCTGTGTCACACCGGTGGGAGAGCAGCCTGGCCTTACTGGCGGCAGGGCTGCCCGGGTGGGCAGGTGTTGCCCCCGTTGGATGACATGCGGGGCCGGGAGGTGGCCATGGGGGTGGCAGGGGTCTGGGTGTGGGGAGAGCTCGGAGCAGGAAAAGTGTCCTGGGCAAACGCAGGAAAAGTGTCAGGAAACGCTACCCTGAGGAGGGATTCAAGTGGGCTGAAGGAGTTCTGTGAGCACTGTAAAATGGGATTTTAAAAACAAATACATGGGTAGTTGTCACTGATTTCCAGGTTTCATGACCTTGTCTGCCTGTCACTATCACTGGTGAAACGTCAAGAGCAAAAGTCTTATGAGCAGTGGCTGAGGGAGTTGGGGTTGCTTAGCCTGAAGAAAATGAAGCTCAAGGGGGACCTTACCACTCTCTGCAACTACCTGAGAGGATCTTGTAGTCAGGTGGGGAGATCTGTCTTTTCTCCCAAATTACAAGCAATATAGTAAGAGGAAATAGCCTCAAGTTGCACCAGAGGAGGTTTATATTAGACAATAAGAAGAATTTCTTTATGGAAATTGTTGTTAAGCATTGGAACATGCTGCCCAGAGAAGTGGTGCTGTCACCATCCCCAGGTATATTTAAAAGACATGTAGATGCAGCACTTAGAGACATGGTTTAGTGGTGGACTTGGCAGTGCTTGGTTGATGATCAGATTTGATGATCACAGAAGTCTTTTCCCACCTAAAGGATTCTGTGATTCTTCTGCTAACCATTGTTTACCTGCAGCATTTTATCTCACATCAGACAGTAAAACACTGTGCTGGAAATGACACCAGAAAATGCGATGTGGATACTCTGAAGGAATAATGCTCAGAACCAAAGAGACATGGATATTCCTCTCTGCTTGGAAAGGGAAGAGATGCCACCCTCTTAGAACAAACTACAGTTCCTGTAATGCAAAACACAGCCCTGAGTACAAACAGCGCTCAGCCTCCCTTTGCTTTAATTGGCCCTTTGGTGGACCAGTCAAGCTTGCTGCCAAGAGATGATTTACGGAGAGCAATTAGGTAAAACAGAATTAATTCCATTCTGTTCTGCTCTTTTTCACAGCAGGGCTGTGAGGAAAGCTTTATTTTTCAGAGCATATATTCCCATGTTCATTCCCCATAACTGCATCCATTGTTGATGTCTGCAGGCTCCCTGCTGAGACCGAGCTCCCATTGTCCAAATATATGGATGCTGTCCAAATGTGCAAGATGAGGCAGGCCTGGTGCTACAAACATGGCTGTCATTTGACCAAACTTGAGATTTGCAGAATAGAATCCAAGCTACTCACCTCAGCTTTTTCTACAATCAGTGAAAATATCAGAACCTTGAGAAAGTGACTTACTGTCTCCTCATACATAAGATCCCACTGGAGAGGACTGTACCTTTAATTTGCCTGTAGACAGACCCTCATGGACTAGCTTAGAGTAGGTGCTCAGCTGTTAAACACATACAGTCAAGTGAGAGGAACACCAGAGAAGGGGCTAAGGCAGCTAAAAGGCATTTTAATGCAAACACAAGTCCAGAGTCATGATGTACCCAACATCCTGCATTCAGCTAGTGGCCAAATCAGGAACATGGCAAACCCAGGAACTTACTTTATCCACACCTCTGTGTGTTGGCCAGGGCAAATTCTCATACACCAAAGTAACATGCTGACTGGAGAAGGAGATCTTCAACATCCTAGGCATGCAGCCTTCACACTGGCTGTGTCCCAAGGAGAGTAACCATATATCACTTCAGGGAATTTCTTCTCTTCGGAGTTCAGTTGCATATGAAAATGTGTGGGCTGAGCTCTATGGGTGCTTGTCCTGCTGCAGGAAAATTCATGCAGTTTCTCTCCAATGTGAACTCTCTGGTGTGCCATAAGGAATGTTTCCATGCTGTAGACTTTCTCCCTGAGGACAGGTGCAGCCTTTTCCTCTCCTCGCCGTGCTGGTCTATGTCACGACATTGCAGGGAAACTTCACATCTCTTAGATTTCAGCCTTGGTATCAAGGCACTAAAACTGCCCAGGAGAGATGGTACCTGGGAAGGAAAAATGGGAATGAGCAGAAAACATTTATAAAATGTCTCAGTTCTTATGAAAATACAATACATTGTTTGTCACATGTTAAAAATCATGGGCTCAGCTCTGAGGCTCTCAGGTCTGGAAGGGGAGAAACCTATGTAATTTAGGTACTTACCCTACTGAAGAGTTTTACAAGGACTTTAAGCAGATTTGCTCTTTTACCGTGAAATCCCCTTTTGAAAGCAGTGAGAGTGCATTTCTCCCCTAAAATTACTCTTGTTACTGCTGCCACTTGGTGCTCTCTGCAGATACTCAGGATGGGAGGCAAGTGCAGCTACTCCTGTGGTAGTCTGTTATGGACATACACCAGCAACACGTTCCTACTTGCTCAGGAGAGTGGCAGGCAGGATTTGAGCCACTGACCTAGAATACCTTTGCTCCTTAGGCGTCCTGGTCTGCTGAGTAAAAGCAGAGTGTATTTTAACACTCCCTGGAACAGCAGGTGAACACAGGCCATGAGAGGCTGCGACACCAGCCTGTGCACATTTTTATTTGGCACGGTGTTGCAGCAGACAAACTGTGACATTTAAGCAATACAAGCCAGCGTTGAGTAATAAAGTCCTTCCTCCATGGTTAACACTGTCTTGGGAACTGTAGGTTTCCATCCCACTGGCCCTCTCCCAGCAGGGGCGATTGTGCAGGTCTGTCCTTGGTCTGTGAGTCAGTGAATGAGTGCCTGCCAGCATGTGAAAGCACTGCCAGCCAAGAGAGAGCTGTCAGATCGAATGCAATTAATTCCTAGCAGGCCAGCTCTGGACACCATTAGACTCCTGGGGACTGCAGAGATCTCTCTATGAGCCACATCATCAGGCAAGATTTCAAGGTGACAGCATAACAGTATGAGTGATGCACAGGCTGGCAACATACGTTAAAGCTGAACACCGTTTTCTTCCAGGTACCATCATTAAATGTCTGTTCCTGAAACATCAGGAGTTTCATCCATTACCTTCAGCCATGTCTACAAAGCACCCGGAGAGTGGGAACACCGGTGTAGTTGCAGCTGCCTGCAGGCTTCACCGTCCTGCCTAGCCTCGCTGCTCATCCCACAACACCAACAGAGGGAGCCAGGGGGGCACTGTCCTGAAGATTCAGTGGCTCTGGCAGTGGGTGAGCATCCTCTGCAAAGACACACCGCTGATAGGAACAGAGTAATTTCTGTCTGCCATTGGGTCAGACTTCCTTGGATCTTTTTATTTTCTTCAAGCAAGCAGAAAATCTGATCTGGTTTTCTGTGGTTTGAACTGCTTTTACTCGGAGAGAGACTCTTATTCACTCTCCAGCATAATTCACAGAATAGAAGGTGACATAAGGGCTTGATGTAGAAACCTATGATTTCCACTTCTCCTTGGCCTCCTCGCTTAGCATCGTGCTAGAGCTCTGACTTTCAGCCCCCACAGTTCAGCATCTGGCATGTGCTTTTTCTGAGTCACACTTATGTAATTCCTTCCCCATTAATATCAGGTAGACTCTGGTCATTCAGGATTTAAAGTTGGTTATTCAAATGACAGGAACCTGATTAAGTCTTTCATAACCCTGTTGTCATTAAACCTCATGGCCTGTCAACAGTTTAACATTGGAGGGTTTATCTGTAGCCTTTGACCTGACAGACCACACATTCTCCAGTGCTTGTTGCCTGCTGGCTATGCCCCTTCAGTGTCATCTGACCTCTAAGGGACTGGTTTAGGCTAGAATATTTCATTTTTGTGCTCTTTCTCCAGTGTTTTGAGAGAGATGACTGGTTTTGTCTAGGTCCCTTTATCATTCTCCTTGTATTGACAAAGGTTTAAGGGTAGATGTTATGTGGACTGAGGTACCATCTGTGAAGCTCAGCAGCTCTCTGTCCTTCTTTCCTCCTCTGAATCTGTATGAAGTTATATAAAACGTCTTTGTTCTGTCTCTGAGATTAGTCTCATTTCATACTGCTTGGCGCCCTCTGAACCTTGCATTGATTTGAATCCAAATGCCACAGTCACAGTCACATGAAACCATGCTGTTTCTGATATTTTCCATTACTTTGGCTCTAATGCAGAGTGTGGACTTTTGCCCAGTGGCTTGCAGCCTGGCAGGCTTTGCATATGCTCCTGCACACATCCTTGCAGGGGACATGTTCTATTGCTCTAACAACAGCTGAAACCAGATAAAATTGAACCCAGCTTGGGGCTTGTTTTTTTGAGGATTTTCCTGTTGTCTTCTAGCAATAAGGTAATACACACTTTCTCTGGAGTTGTCAGGGTTCTCTACAGAGGGGCTGGAGTATCCTTCTCTCTCTCATTTCCAGAGGTGAAAGTGAGGCAAAAGGATGGAATGTGAGGAAGGTCAGCTTTAGGGGTTCTGCAGGATGGCCTGAGGACTGGATGTCCCCACAAAATGTCATGGACAGCCTAGTGAAAAATGCTAGGGAGCAGGGAGAAAAAAGGTACTGGAAATCAAGGGGAGGGTTTTTAAGAAGTGCCCTTTGAAAATCCTGCTGATTAAAGAAAAAGAATACCTTGGAGGAATTGCAGGATATCAAAATCTCATTCAAAGAAAGATCCTAAGATTACAGTGAATGTTCATTGTCATTTTGCATAGTGGTTGGAGGCCAGAGGCCACAGCTGGCTGCTTTCATTGTGCTGTGCAATAGCAATAGGTTCTTCTCCTAAAGAGGCATCAGTCCCAAATGTGGTCTTAGGACTAATCTGTGCTCACACCACCTGCAGTTTTGCCATCACTGCCCACTGCCATGCCTGGCTATGAAATGCTGACATGGCCCAGACGTGCTGCAGGGCTGAGGGCTGGAGGGTGCTGAGCTGTCACCCTGAGTGGGGGTGACCCCATGATAGCCCACCTTGCCCAGGTTACCCTGATGCTTACAGCACTCCAGCACCAGGAGGCAGCTCTGCTCTGCCTGTCCCCTTTCTCCCCAGCAGCTCCTGACGGGCTTCCACTGCCTTTGCACACCCAGGAAGAAATGAAACGTGTCTTCTTGTGTGCTTTGGTAAGCAATGGCAACATTATCTGTGCTGGCAGCTGAAATATCATTAGGCAGCCATTTAAGTGCTCTACCCAGCCAAACAGCACAGCTTTCTGAGCTGTTGTTCCAGGCTTTTGTCAGAGCTAAGCACACAGTGCTGCATTAATTCATTACTTTGGAGGAGCAGCAGTTTTATATACAAAAGAGGGCTTTTAAGATTATTTTTATTCTTTTTCTTTAGACTGTGAAACTCCAAATGGCAGTGTGGGAGAGGAGCCAAGTCGCAGCATATCTTCAACCCCCTGAGTCAGAGGCAATCCCTAAGGGAGCTCAGCTTTTCCTGGGAGAATAGCTGTAAGAACACTCACTGATCTTTGGTGTGGTTGTTTTGGGTTTGGTTTTTCTTTTTTTTTTAAATTTTTTTTAGAGGGAGGATTATGGTTTTCAGAGGCTTTCATCAGGGTGTGTTGCCAGAAGGCAATCTTAATTCTTTTCTCACTAGGAATATTCTGGGCTTAATATACTGTTCCTCAGATTTATTCCTCAAGCAGTAAGCCAAATTGTTATTTCATGGTTTTAGAGTTAACGTAGAAAATGTAGAAAAATAAAGTAAAAATAAAATGAACTCAAAACCTGCAGCAAACACTTAAGTCTTTGCTTAAAAATCCCCCAGCAAAAGCAAATGAGCAGGAAATTCCAATCTGCAAGAAATTTGATTTTTGCCACTTACTGTAACTCCAGAAACTTCAATTACGAGCTCTTTCATTATTTCCTGTTTAAAAAAAAAAATCACTGGGTATAAATTTAACTTTCCTTTCCTCTTGCTTTCAGAATTCACTGGTCTGCAGTAAGGGCAGTAAGGTAATAACATTTCCAAATGTTGCTGGGCGGGACGGCCCCAGCCGAGCCGGGAGCAGCGATGCGGAGGCGCCTCCGCACGGCGGCAGCTTCGGCTCAGGAGACAGGGATGTGCAGCGGTCCCTGCGGTCCCTGGGTCAGCCTGCCGGCACCCCGTCCTCCTTTCCCTGCAAAGCTGACACCTGCCAGGGGTTCCGCATCGGCGCTGGCGTGGGAAGTTGCTTCCCACTTCTCTGTGGCAGGGCTGGAGCTCGTCCTGAAGGAAGGGGATGGACCTATGCAGCAGCCCCGAGGAGAGAGACCCTGCGAGGCTCTTGCAAACTGGGCAGCCCTAAAGTGATAGTGCCTGGCTCAGTTTCTCTGCTTTTTACCAGGATGCGAGAGCGGGAATGAGTGCAGTGTGACGAAACACTTCGCTATCATCAGTTGTGCACCTCTCAAATTAAAGCAAATCTGAAAATCCCACTCAACACAGGTCGCAAAACGGTCTGTCCTTCTTTTATAGTACAGATATGGAGCAGCAGAAATTGCTGCTGCTGGCCCGAGAGAGTTGCAGTTTTGCCCCTGTAGCTGGCTGGCTAAGTGCAACCTGCTATGACTCCAGAAAATGGAAGAGTCCCATAACACTTGCAGTGGGGAAGGAGCCAGTCTGTTTCTCTCTCATGAACTGCATAAACCATATAGGATTAAAACTACTCCTCGAGTAAGGCAGAAGACCACCACATACAGTCTTCTCAGAGGAACACCAAACAGAAGCCAAAGTAGTGGAGTCCTTCTGCTTTAAACTGTTTGCCCATCCAGGGCAAAAAGCTGCAGGGTGAGGAGCAGGAGGAGGGGTGGAGGTGTCCTGAGGGAGGCTGCAGAGAAGATGAAGGAAACTTGACTTTGTGCAGGGAACACGGATATCCCATCTTCCAAAGGTCTTTCTATGGCTGTGCTTTGAATTTCCAGGCTAGGAGACAGCAGCTATTGTGCATAGCATCCTGGGGACAATTTGGGTGGGGTTGCACAGGGATGGCACATGTGATCCTTGGGGTTTATAGGAGCCATGCTATTAACTTTTCCATTGCTCCTTGTTGTGAGAATCCATGGCAAAAGCAGGATAATCTCTCTCTTTCATCATCTGTACTTTGAATGCTATTACTGAAAAGCATTTTTGCAATCCTCTTTACACAAAAAATTGGGCAAACTGAGCACATCCCTCATACTCACCAGCAGCTTTCACAGAAAAGTGGTTTAAGCCAGCAAGGGCAGAGGTTAAGTATACAGAGAAAACACAGGAAAAATCACATGCAAACCTATTTCTGTTCTATTAAAACAGTTAAAAAAAATTACTTTGCACAGCCTTTCCCCACCAGAGATAGCAAAAACAAACAAACAAAATCAAGCCCATGGCAGCTTGCCACAGTTCTCACAGAATGGGGGAAAAACTGGTTTACTAATGTATAGAAACTTGCCTGACCCATTGGTAGAGCTGTACTCCTTCTTTCCTACTTATGCACTCTGGAAAGTCACTGAATACTCTGTGTGCAGCTGAAGTGAGAACAGAGCCCATAGGTCTGGCAGGAGACAGAGACACATTTCAGACCCCAGTGCAGTAACTCTGCCATGGCTCAGTACACGTACCCTGATAAAAAGAGAAAAAAAAAACAAAAACAAACAAACAAACAAAAAAACCAACCAACCAAAAAAACCCCCACAACTGAAAACTGGCTAATTAATACTAAGAGGCTACCCAAATTTTTTGAAAATTGTTTATATTTTCCAGGAATTATGATGATTTTGAAGAGATAGCAGCACATTCCTAAATGCTCTGCACACAGGAGCAGATCCCAGCAATGCCGAGGCTGAGGGTCGGGTTTGCTGAGTGTGGTGTTTCATTAGTATAGCTCTAACGAAAGAGTATTTTCAGTCTGTGCTGCAAAATGAGCCAGCATAAGCTGGCCTCAGCTCAGACATCTCTCTTTCCATCACAAGTTGAAGACTTAGCTCTTAGAAAGGATCATGAGAGCTGTTGGATCAAGCAAAATTCATGACAGCTGGCTGTCTGGGGATTTCCTAAGTCAGCAATCACACCTGGACCATCATGTTCTGCAGAGGCCAATTATTGTGCCCTCTGTTATTTCATTTAATCTCTTTTTGTACCAGGACTTTTGGTCTTTGCAGCATCCTGTGGCAGTGCCTCCTGGAATGCATGCATGTAAAATAGCCCTTCCTTCAATTTAGATTTGTTGCCTGATAATTTCAATGGGAACCCACTGATTCTGGCAATGTTACAAAAGAGAGATTCAGAACTTTCTGTTCACCCTCATCATTTTATGTTTATCCTTCCCATACCAGTTTTTTTCCAAATTGGAGCATCTTCGTCTCCATAGGCACTACAAAGTTTTTTCCTGGATGTCTTTCAGACAATGGCCCTTCCACTGTTGCGACTGACTGCCACACCTGGGGTGTGGTGCGCCAGCCAATGAAGCCGTAGTCCCTGGTCTTCCTTTTGTCAGATCCTCTCACACAGGCATTCCCTTTTTCCTTTCCTCCCTGTCCTTTTCCCAGTGCCTGTTTGCCCTCTCTGGAGCCTTGTTTAGACCCCAGGCTACATTCCCTCACCAAAGCAGATGAGAGAGGGAACTATATGAACAGTGATGGGATACAGAGGTTTACGACTACCAATGTCAATACAGAAGCTGTATAAACAAACTGTTTGTGACCTGTTTCTCACTCAAGGTACTTTTAGGCTTAATAAAAGGAAGCCTTAAATTTAGTAATGAATTATATATGACCATATACATGGTATTATGTCTGAGTTAGCCATATATTGATTCATAATCTCTGTATGTCAGACATGCCAACTCAAGCTAGGAAGACCCCATGTGAAGGTCTGTGGTCTGAGGCTGTGAGCAGAGGAATTTGCTGTCCCGCCTCCAGGACTCATACCTTGCAGGAAACAAGAACATCATCAGCAGTATGTGTGCCATTTTGAGTTAGGTCTCAAAGCAAAATTTGGGAAAACTGGAAAACAAACTAAACCAACCGGAATAAAATATTTACTACTGTTTCCACACAAAGTGCTGAATTTTTCCCAGAGCTTTTATAGAGCTTTTCCCAGAACAGTCTGGATCAATGAAAATACTTTTTGACAGAGTGGAGACGCAAAAGGATCAATTGGAATTCTAGCTCGGACAAAATAATTTTCCCATTCAAGACCAAATTACGTGCTTCTGGCTGTAGGGTTAGTGTTCCTCTGCCAGGATTAAAATTTCTGAAGCCTATTTTGCAGTGTTTACATGAAGAAGCACTAGGGCACCATAAAAGAGAACTTTTTGCGAGGCAGGGGAGTCCTTCCACATTAGCACTTCAGAAAAGTGAGGCTGACCAGGAGATCCGATCCCTTTGAGCATGGCTGCGAGGCAACCCATAACTGCAGCACCAGTGTTTTTCCACCCCTCTTTGCTCCCTCTCAGCAGCAACCATGAATAACAAGCAGGAAAAACAGAGGCAGGTTTTCAAGTGAAATGAGGGCAGTGGAGGGGGGAGAGGGAGGCGGGCCCACCTTATGCAAGAGTGGGTATAAAAGGGGGAGCCGAGTACCCCTCCAAAATCGGAAAGAGTGGGGCAAAAGGCAAGCAGGAACCTCATCACTGAAGAACAGGTTTGAGATGTCTGTGTTTCTTTGTACTTTTACTGTGTCTATTGCAGGGATAGATTAATTAGGAAACGTGCGGGCTATGGGCTGGTTTTGCACAGGGGATGCCTGTAGGAAGTGCTTGGTTCTTTGCTGCCAGAAACATTTTCACCCAAGTTTGGCCCAAGCAGGTTTTCTGGCACAGTTCTTTTGAGGGAGCAAAATCCTTGGACAACGGAGCCAAAGAGCAGGATAGAGACTCTTCTTTCTGAAGTCAAAGCTCTGTCTTTAAGCACACGCCCATTCCTAAAACCATGGTAACCCAGCAAGAAAAGAGCCTCACAACGGAGTCCACATATAGTAATTGGAATAATGCTCATGCACTCCTGCCTAAAAATGGCTCAGAAATGAAATGGAACACTAACTGTAATTAAGTACTACTAGGATAAAATATGTTGCGGGTGTGGCAGGCTATGTTCTCCATAGTCTGAAACCTTCTCTTTTAGTAGAAGCTCTTAGAAGATAAAAGGCAAAGATCTAAGGAGTGTGTTAGTGTGTGATGCATCTTAATAAGAGAATATTAATTGATTGAGCATAAGTAAACGGCAAATGAGGGGGAGCTGTGTCTGAGCTTTGTAGCAGGGCATGAACATAAGGTGAAATCAAAGGTTCTCCCTCATTACGGCAGCCAGACAAATTCCCAGTGGTCCAAAGCAGGAGGAGCACTGCGGTGAAAACAGGACATTGAACGTTTCCTCATGAAACTTTTTTTCTGGACAAAGCTGTGTATTTTAATTTGATGACGTTATCGATGGGGATAGTGGGGGTGGTGCAGGGAGGAGTGGGGAAGATAGACTTTTGTGCTCCTCAAAGGCATTGACAATTTTTTTATCGATGGAATGCAATTGAATTGAGCGTGCAAATACCAAAGGTCAACTTGGCTGAAAACCCTGGGAACGTTCAACTGAACTGAGCATTGTTTCACATGACAGAGCCACCAGACCACCATGCTGGAGTTACTGTTCAGGTGCTTCCTGTGCCCCCTCTTCTTCAGGGCAGCATTCCCTGCAGCCAGGGATGCCTGACTTAGGGCTACTACCTATAGCAAAAGAAGACCACCAGCTGTAGCACAGCTTGGTGGTGACCTGCAGGGGAGTAAGAGATACCCGAACGGCACCACC
The DNA here is from genome assembly GCA_013396755.1 of Sclerurus mexicanus. Lineage (NCBI taxonomy): Eukaryota > Metazoa > Chordata > Aves > Passeriformes > Furnariidae > Sclerurus > Sclerurus mexicanus. Next base: position 960,601 of record VWZF01005269.1, on the reverse strand, counting down.
CTCTGGGTGCTACAGCACAGAGGCATAATGATTTAAGAAAAAAAAAAATACAGTGGCTGTGGGTTTTGCGATTTCCCCCTCCAGTGTTTATTGTCCAGAGAAACATGTAAGTCTGGCAGCTGTACTATATGTTATTAGCATGACTTGTAGCTTATTAGCCAAAGCCAATAATTCTTTTTAATAAGGATACTTTTCAGAGTTTTACAGAACACAAAGTGCCCTTCACTGAAACAACTTTCATTTGTGTGTCCTCAATATAGAGAGTATCAGGCTGGGTTTGCTTTTCCCTTTGTTCAAGCCTCGTCTAGGACAACACAGCAGAAAAACTATAGCTCACAGGCACAGCATGGACTGGCCATCTGTGTACATCTGATGCCTAATGTGTGGAGGGTGGTGCTGGAGATACAGATTTGGGCTGCACTCACGCCTCACCCACACCTCCACTGGCCTCTGAGGGACCAGGTTTTTCCCCTAAAATGCTTTTGGGAAGGACTCTCCAGGGGAAAGAGGAAAGAAGGGAGATTGCAACCTGCAACCTATCTTGTTCTCGTAGCATTTAGCTAAATAAAATGCATTTTTCATGGAGAAACTACTTCTCCCATTGCCTGTATCCGTAGCTGAGCTGCATGCATTTTATACCTGTCTGGAGATGGTACAAATGCTCAGGGACTGTTCTGTGGCCAGAACCTTCCTTGACTGAGATGCTCAGGCAGCAAGAAGAGAAAACACCTTGAATATTTCAAGTTGTTTGTTTAAGCTTTCAGTGCATGGTAGCATGTCATACAAGCCTGGGCTCAGGACTGCTTTCAGGCCTCATTAGAGCAAATGTAATCAGTTTATTTACATGAAAAGCAGGACTGCAGAGACCAAATTTTCCCATCTCTTTGGCATTAGGCACCTGGCACATGGCCCTTGGGCTGGCAGGACAGCTGTCCCTGTCTCCACCTTCATCTCCACCAGCTCCAACTGCCCAGGTGCATTGAAAACATCCCTCTCTCTCACCTCTCTCTCTTGATTCACTGTTGATTTGCTTACAGAGGAAGAAGGGGCACACCAAAATTGGAAGGTAGTTTCAAAAGTAGCAGAAAGGTCTCCAAATCCCACCCCTTTTGCCAAATAGGACTTGGGAGGCTGAAACTGAGAGGAATGAAGTCTCTGTGATCCAGCTCTGGAAACCTTATCCATCTGGCTTTCGTCTTCTTTCCAACACATTTTGTTTTGAAGAGGAAAAAGAACAAATTTTTGGCATTCTGGACAGATCAAGAGGGAAAGAAAGGGTAAAAATTAAGAGCTTAATCAATTGACTCTGCAATAACATACGCACACTGGTGGGTACCCAGGCTGCAAGGTAGAGATTAAAGGCAGTTTATCTGAGAAGACAAAAACCTGGTCCAACTGTACAACAAATACACACATGAAGAAATTTGCATTCCTTTCAGTCTGGCACAAAGTGAGCCATTTTCAGCTCCTGTAATCAGTTATTCTGCATAGTAAAATGCCTGTGTCTGTCTTAGTAAATGTGTAACTGCAGGCTACCCAGGTGTGCTGGGTCCGGTTAAAGGTTGTGTATCCATCCCTGGAACTTTCTATGCAGCCGGTGTTAAGCTGGGCTCAGGTTTCATTGGGCCCTGTCTGGCCTGAGCTAACTTTTGTCAGCCCCTCAGTGTGTGATGTAAAGTCGTTTTGCGCAATGCTGCTGCAGACATGTAGAAAGGGCCCTTTGGTAGAAAGGGCATAAAGCCACCTGCAATCACACCATCCCAGGGGGAAGAGGTACTGTGGGGAGCTCGCCTGAGGGATAGCAGTGTTGAAGGGGCAACAGGAGGGTGACACGCACCAGGACAGAGGTGAGTAAGCACTCTTACTGGATTTTCTTTGAATGCTAGTTTTTCAGCTCTGAATGGCTCAGAGTTGTCTTGAGGGAGGTGAACCATGGAGACACACCACAGGTGGGGCTTAGGGTAAGTGCTGTCACTGAGAACTGCTCCTCTTGCTTCTGCTCATGAGAAAGGAGCTGAACTGGGGGCTCTGGCAGCCATAGGGAAATAACCACTGGACACCAATGGCACGTAATGGCACAGCCTGCCTGGCTGGCACAGTCACCCTCCCTGCTGCTGCAGGAAAGATTAAGAAATACCTCAAAAGAATTGTGTGATAGAGAGAACAATGTGGGAAGGACTGTGCTTCTAATTTGTGGTTTCTTGATTCATTTTCCTGAGCTGTCCCAGTATCAAAAATGCATTGTGTAGTCTAGAAATGCACTGGAACAGCAGCTGGGAAGGGACCTCCCATGATAGTTTTTTAATTGGTCATAAGCAATGAAGAAGCTCTGTCACACGTCACCTGCTACCAGCAGTGCTGGGGAGGTAAAGAGGGGACAGGGAGCAGAGGGAACAGCAGCACAAATGTTCTGCCTATATAATAATTTAGAGGATGAGATGGGAGATAGTGGGGTAGAACAGTCCTTGCATGAAGTCACATGGCCAGAGATCTACAGCAGGTCCTCCCCTGCATGCCTCTGGGGAGTAAATAGTTTCAGGCCTGGCGAGCAGACACTCTCTAGGAAGATGTTTAAACATCACAGAAAAAGAAACTCCCTTTGCAAACCAAGCTGTTAGAAGAATCTACAGCCTGGGAATGTAGATGTGCCCATTAGCAGGCAGACATACTTGGCAAGGTGTGTCTAGTTATCAAGCATCTGCACATCTCAGTTTTTGGAGGTGCAAGAGAGTGGTGATAGTGCAAACTGGAGTATTATTAGGCATGAAACACCTTGGGGATCACTAAGGGGAATTTATATGTTTATTCATTTTAAATCAGTCTGGGAAGGCTGATTTGAATGGCTGGATTTAAACCCAAAAGTGCTGGTGAGATAGACATTGCTCTGTGTCCTCTCAAAAGGCTACCAGAATTACAATGTCTGACAGACTCAAAACGTCTTGGAGAAAGCAAGCAGAGAGCAGAGCTTGGGTGCTGACAAGGCTGATAGCATTTTGACCATCCAGTGAGCTCTGCAGAACTTGAAAAGAGCAGAAGAGGGTGAAAAGAGCTGCAATGAACAAGAAGTTACTAGTACAATAAATATACATCTCTGAGTAACAGCATTTTGGCCAATGATAAGTGTTACAGATCCATAATTTTTCAACATATTTGGATTTCAAATACACAAACCCAAACTCATATACTAGAAATCCAAGGAAGGTATTGCAGAATTATTAGTTATCAAAAACTGGATATAGAAAAAGTGAGAATTCTAAAAAAGAAAAGTTTGTCAGTGGGAATATATGTGTGTATGTATGTGTTCCCATGAGTGTTCCCATGACTTTCTCATTCCCAATATGCACTAAATTCTTTGTGCCAAAACACCAGTGACATCCATATACAGTAACATTCTCTGCTTCTTGTCAGGAAAAACAAGAGCAGCAGGTGCTCTTTTACTGCAGGAGAAGACTGCCTGTGTAGCAGAGTAAAACTCAGCCTACCCTTTCTAACTCTGTATTTGGATATAGAAGGTGTTATGAAAATGGTTTCAGTGTTTAGCACATTGTATAAGGGAGTCTGGAGTGTGTTTGTCTAGAAGCTAGAATGAATGTTTGTACTGGGCTATGAAAACAATATATGATCTCCTAGTGCCAAGTATTTTGCTGACTAGACATACAAAGCAGGATCATTCCATGTTTGGACCTTAAAAGAACTGGTTTCTAAACTCACTTCCTGCATAACAGCGGGGAAATGGCTTAGCCTGCCCACACATCAGCAAGACTCAGTGCAGCAGTTTGTAGAGATAGCTCTGACCAGGTCCCAGAGAGTAAATGCTGTCACATTATTATAATGTTTTGCAAAACTAGCATGCTCTAGTTTGCAGGCCTAACCAGCTTGCACAACCATATTGTTTCCCATGCTAAAGCATTGGGGTACTGCAGTAGGTAATGGAGTCACATCTGTGCTTAGCATTTCCCCACCTGCTGCCATTGAAACTGGTGTCTGTCTCATCCTGGGCTTTTCAGGGAGCAGTGTCAGACATGCCACCACTAAATACTGAAATTCCCACCTTTGTAACTCCAAATTAGCACTAAGACCTCATCCTGTGATTAAGAGAAACTGTACTTAAAACAGGCTGATCAGTCTTCTTTCTTCCCCGCTTTTTCTTTCAGCAGACACCGTGGAGGCAATTTTTCAACATGAATCTGGTAGCAGATCTTCTCTGTTTGTTGGCTTGCCTTACTGTGGTGACTTGTGACAGGGTCTACGTCCACCCTTTCAACTTGTTTTCTTTCAACGAGAGTGACTGTGACAAGATGGAAGAATTGGTTCAGGAGGGAAAGACGAAAACTATTGTCCCAGTCTCCATTGAGTCCCAAACCACACCTGCCTACGAAGAAGACCTGAATGACAAGGACAAGTTGGAAGCCCCGAGCCTAAATGGCTTGGGGAAGGAGGAACTGGGCTACATGAAAGACTTGGTGTACATCCTGGGAGTGCGGTTTTACAGCGTGCTGCGGAAAGCACAGCAGGGCCAAAATGTGCTCCTGTCACCAACCAGTCTTTACAGCTCCTTGGTGTCTTTCTACCTGGGTGCCTCAAACCAAACAGCACTTGATTTGCAGGGTTTGTTGGGACTTGTTCCCCCCTCTGGAAACCCTGACTGCACTTCCAGGGCAGTTGGAAGCAATTTCCTTTCCAGCCTGAGGACAATCGAAAGCCTCGTGAAAAGCAGGGACGAGGAGCTGCTCTTTTCCAAGACACTCTGCCTGTTCTCTGCCCCTGGAGTACCTCTGTTTGAACTGTTCATGCAGGACTTGCTCCACTCTGCTGATGCTTCCTACGCCCGAGCTGTTGACTTTACGAATCCAAGTGAGGCAGCAAAACAAATAGATGCCTTTGTGGAGGCCAAAAGCGAGGGCCAGAGCAAGTGCTTACTGACAGCCATTGATCCATCTGCAGACTTGTTGTTTGCAGTGGACGTCCGCTTGGCAGGTATGAGGCAGCACTGCTCATTTTGGGGGCAGGCTGGGTGAAGGACAGGCAGTGGCCCTGCTGCTGGGAAGGAGGCATGGTCACACCTGGCCAGTGGTGAAAGGGAAAGGCTTGGATGAAAGGCTAGACCACTGCTCCCCAGCACTGTGCTGGGAGTCCTGCCCACACTCTGCCGCAAGCCAGCAGGGGCAATGGGAAGGAGGTGGAGGAAGATGACCTTGAAGAAATTTTCCTTGTCCAGGAAGCTAAGGATTAGGAAAGGCGTGGGAAAGTGCATGAGAGAGGATTGCACAGCATTTCTGACTGCAAAGGAACTAAAAGTCATGAGACACCTCCAGCAAGAATGATCAGGAAGTAGCTTTAAAGAAAGCCAAAGCAATACTTTTCCCCAGAATCTGTATTTTGGTGGTAGTAGGCCAGAGGTACAGATACAAGAAAGGCTAAAAAATATAATGGGCATGCCTTCTCTAGTGGCTATTAAACATAGAACTCTGGAGGCAACATGCAGCACAGGAAGCAAGCAAAACAAGCTATCCGTTATGGAAGCAGGGGAGCACATACAAATGTAGAAGAAGTAAGACAATCCCTCAGTTACCTAGGGTCATTCCATGCTGCTGTCCCAGAAATCCCCCTGTATTACAATTGAGCTTTCTCTTCTGAGTGCAGCTGCTTTCCAGCATCCTTGTGACTGAATGCAGTGCCAGAGAGCGCACACTCTAGACAGCTTGCCTACCTGTGAGTGGATTTCAGAAAACTTGCAGTGAGCCCTAAGTTTCTGAGTGGGCCTCTACTGCGAAAGGTGGAGTTGTGGTGCCCATGAAATCCTTTCATGCCTCCATCTTCCTACTTCTAAACTGGATATCAGCTTTCCTTTGCCTTTCATGGATGCCATCATTATTTGATCCAAACTCCTCAGGGAGCTGTGAACATCAGCTTTGTCTTCAGTGTGAGATCTATCATAGAGATGATACTGCAGAAATAATTCTTATGTTACAGACTCAGACGTGGTCATAAGATCAGAGTATTATTTTAGCAGAACTATTTTTTTGTCTTCTTCTGTGTTGGAAACTTGCAATTTTTATTAGCTTAGGAACACATGCTGGAGGGTCTGAGTCACTGAGCTCTACTATCTCCTCTCTCTGAGAAGGGTGCACTTGAGATGTATAGTCTCCACATGTGGGATGGAGAAAATTGGCTCCAGAACAAATGACTTAGGTAAGCAACTCTCTCCTAATAAACACAGGAGATGACTTAAGCATTTGCTTTGTTCTTTGGTTGTGAAGGTGCAACCATGACAGCCGATGCTGTTATGTTCAATATCTGTCCCTGTAGCTGCAGAAAGAAAAAACTATGTTTTTTTTTCCTCTGAAGCACATTATCTGTGCTCCTGAGGTGTTATGAACAGCCATAACATTGATAAAGTGATAGAAATTCATACAACAGCTAATTGTTCCAGTGGTCTCATCTGTTGTTCACTTGCACATGGTTATTTTAAGATTTGTAGACTTGCTGCTGAGCAGGGCCTGCCATTTAGACTCCCATGCAGAACATCAGGTGCAAGTTTCACTGCTAGACTTTGTGTTTACTTGTTTGGGTTTTTTTTCTTTTGGTTGCAAAATAATTACAAAGCAGTATATAAAAATAGCACTGTGGGACTTCATAATCTTAAGCACCTCTGCCTTCTCCTAGTTAAACTCCCTTTAACAGATAATCCTCAACAACTTTATTTTTAACTAGAAATTTGTTGAGATGCTTTTTTGCTATTTTTTTTTCTTTTAAGTAAAAAGCTGTAACTCTCCACAGAAACTCATCCTCTCACTAGGCTTGTCAGGCAAGCATAAAGCCTGTATTACAGTCTACATTACAGAACATGGAGATGATCACCTGAAGCAGAGAGGTCCAGTGTTTCTTTTCTGTACTCCCAAGTTAGTACTGCAAAGTACTCCTTTACCCTCCCAGTCTACATCTTTGCTCTGTGACTGACAGCCTTTCCCACTTCAGTTATCTTCCCTCTACTGTAGACATAGATTTCTTTCCTGCTCCAGTGTGGTTCCCGAATGGTTGCCCAAACCCAAGGTCTCTTTGATGCCCTGATGCAAGAGATCTCAGTGCAAGAAACCATTTCTTCCAGTGTGTCTGCTATCACCTTCTATAGAAGGAGGTAGCAATATTAAAGACTCTTAACATCTTTTAGAGCACTTTCAGGAGAGTATGCATCCAGTTATACCTTTGAGGGCACAGATGTCCAGATCCTCCCCTAGCAGGGAGCCATTTCAAACACAGGATTGCTGATTAGCCACTGTTCACAACTGACACAATGTTAATGGACTCAGTTCTAAAATCAGTAGCAGAGCTTTGAAATTTTACACTATTTTCCCAAGATTGTTTAAAAGCAATTACAGGTGAACAACTCTACTTCCTTATTCTTTGTTTTGCTTACTACTTCCCCATCTCCTACCCGCCGCTTCTTTTGTTGAAGTTAGAGTAGGTAAAAGTGTCTAAATGTTCTTTTAATGCAAGCTCATTTAAGAGGCAAGTGTTCCTATGCAAAACCACTTACTATATATTAAATATGTTAGGGTCCAGTATTTATCTGGATTTATTAGAGAATAGATTAGTTAACAGTACAGCTACATCAACTCCTATTTTAATGAATATAGCAATATTAAATACTTTAATGTAAGGAGTTCCTTTCTTTACTACAAAATATACATCTGTTTTCCTAATTCCCTAATTTCACCAAACAATTTTGAGATTTCTGACTTTTGCATCCTCACCAGCACCAGGAGTTTCTTTAATTCTAGCAGGATGATCTGCCTAACTGGGCAGCAGCACAGATCTGTGTCAGTGAGCAGATAACATGTGGAAATGCAAAGCTGTGTAGAAGCAGCGAGAGATGAGAGCAAGGCTTCCCATACTTGAGAACCGGGAAAGAAATTTATGTTAATTTTTAGCAAGTGTTCAGGTATGTCCTTTTTAACCTCCTTAGGTCAACAAACACTTTGGTGTTATGCTTACAACCTTTCCCACTGCTTTGTAAAATTATGAAGGATGAGACCTCAGGCAGAACTTTTGTTGCCTTCCCTCTCCCAAGTCCACCGGGCTGCCTGAGGGTGCTCCTGCAGCAAGGGCTGGCCCTGATGGATGTGCTTCCAAACATGCCAGCACCACCGCTTGAGGGATGGAGAAGAAATCAGGCAGACCCTCTGCACAGGACTGTGAGTGCCACAGGGGCCGTGTGGCAGCCTGTGAGGAAGCAGGCAGCCAAGCAAGCAGAAACTCTGTGCCTGGGGAAGGCCACAAAGCTGCTAGAAATACAGCAGCTTTGGTCACAGAATGCTGTGATGCTACCAGAAGGCATATTAAAGGGAGGATACAAATGTTTACAGTAGTTAAATGTAATTTTACACACGCAGTCCTCTTCTAATATGCAGCGTGTTGTTTTTAAACAACCATACGTGCCAGCTAAGGGGCAGAGGGGAGGAGGGAAGAAAAAGCCAATTTATTCTTTCTTGATCTGTTTTTCAGTGAATGCTAAGCAAGCCTTCAAGCTCAAAGAGCCTCAAGAGTTCTGGGTGGATTCAAACACCAATGTCTTGGTCCCTATGTTGTCTATCACGGGGACATTCAAGTACAAAAGTGATGCCAGTGGGACTTTTTCTGTGGTGGAGGTCCCCATCAGCAAGACGGCGCTGCTGGTGCTGCTGCAGCCCATCAATGGCAGCGACCTGGAGCACGTGGAGTCCGAGCTGACATCGCAGTCCTCAGCCTGGCTGCAGCAGCTGTCCCCAAGGTAGGGATGAACGGGATTGGGGTGCACCACACCCGCCTGCCTGCTCACTGACTGGGGTTGGATCCAGCCAGGGAGAGTTTACTACTGAGCACAGAGAAACCCCTGCAAACCCTAGGGCCTCACTTCAAGGCAGCTCAGCTTTGGTGGAATCAGCCTTTTAGCTGGGCATATTTCAAGGGAATGAGCATGTACCTTTGCAGAGCTGACCCGTGAAGTGGTAAGATCTGGGGTTTAGTAGCGCACTCAGGGTCGAAGCCAGGGTGAGTTCACGCTTGGAGACAGTGATAAGGTACCCATCAGTGTTTGTTCCCACATACCAAGCACTTCTTCCAGCTGTTTTCACATGCACATTCCCCAGGACTGCCCAAACACCATGCTTTCACACCGGAGAACAAGCACTCACTTGCCTCTCTCTCTCCCTCTCTTTTCTGCAGAGAAATTAAATTAAAGCTGCCGGCATTAACAATAGAAGACAGCTTCGATCTACAGGCACTTCTTGCAGATATGGAACTGCCTGCACTGCTGGGGAAGGGGGCAGATTTCAGTAAAATAAGCAACACCAATCTAACTGTTGGAAAGGTACAGTGCATATCACTGGCATTAAAAAAACAACATGCTTCCTTCACAGTTTTAGCCTCATAAACTGAAGAAATTTACCTAGAGCAAAGCAGTCAGAGGAGTGTGGAGGACATCTTTAGTCGGGGACTTGCAATATGACTGAAAGATGTGGATATTCCTTAATTTACCAGCAGCAATAGGTTTGCCCTAAACTATTGAAATTGTATCACTAGAGCAAACACAGCATGTTCAAGACCGAAGTGTGTACATACAAATTAGACTGCATTTGATAGCACCTCAAGTTCAAACAGCTGGAGCACATAGTAGAGGCTGCAGCTACTGAGCTATTGAGGATAATCCTCCATCACTTAGGGACTGCTCACAGAAATCACACAGGTGCATGCAGCCCACAGCCACACCCGAAGAAGGCTCCAAAGTTCAAGTCTCAAGGGGAAGAAGGGAGAACTTCATTCATAAAAAGAAGGCATATTACCTTCAGAAGTATAATTTGAGTGCCCTTACATTTATTTATTTTTAAAAGGTGCCTCACCCTTGGAAGTTCTGTCAGAGCCTTCAAGGTGTCCTGCTTTTGGCTGGGAACTAATTTTATTCTTAGTACCTGATACAGTGCTATGTTTTGGATTTAATGTGAGAATAGTCTTGATAACACACAGTTTTTTCAGCTGTTGCTAAGTCAGGGGAGGAATGAGTGAGCAGTTGTGTGGTACTTAGCTGCCAGCTGGGGTTAAACCACGACACAAGGGCAACAGGATTACATACCACTCAAGTGTACAGCTTTTCCACGTTCTAGAACAAGTGCTCCAGCATATTTTTTAAACATCCACAGAGTGTCATGTGCTGCTTAGATGATCTGTTATCAATTACTTCATGTCCTTCTTTATAATTCACTCAAACTCCTATTTATCTCTTCGCTATCATGCTCTGATGACTCCAGAGTTACTCGTATGTTTTGCCTTACAGGTAATAAATCAAGTCTTTTTCAAACTGGATGGAACAGATCAGGCAGAAGACCCTGCAGCACAGAAGGAAGATGGGATGTACCTGGATGTAACGCTGAACAAGCCATTCCTTTTTGCTGTTTTTGAAAAGAGGTCAAGGGCAATGCTTCTCCTCGGCAGAGTAACAAACCCTCTGCATGGGGTTTAAATGAAAACACAGGGGATTAGAAAGGAAGGGAATGATGCACATTTCCCATCAGCTTTTTCTTATTCATCAGCTATTTTTGTGATGTTGTTGAGTGCTCTCCTTAGAGATGAAGCAGTTAGCATTTGAAATACAGCTTTTTGAAAGCTAACACATTGCAACATTTCATCCTTGTTCATCTGTTTCACATGAGGTGACACACTCTTCCTCCAGCTTCTCTTTTTATTCTCACTTTGTTTTCCTTTTGCTCCAGCTCCCTTTTTTGATGCGGTGGGGCAGGGCATTGCTTCGATGCAAGGCATCAATTACAAGAAATAGTTTTCTAAGCACAAGAAGCATTTACTATAGAAAGGTATAGAAAAGGACACTTTCATTCTTTAAGAAGCTTTTAAAATTTTTTATTTGGTCAGTTTTGCAAGAGAGACCCCCTTTTACATTACAGTGAGAATTTTATAATTATCCACAGAGATTTCTAGCTTAATCAGCAACATTTTCCAATAGCACAGGCAGGCTTTGCTTGTCCCTCTGAGACAAGATTTTTTGCCTTGAAAGCAAAAACAGGCTTAGAGGAAGTTTCTTCTTTCTGCAGCCCAAAAGGATACATTCATTTCTTAACTCTATGGAAATGCTAAAAATAGGGCTTGGTAGCATTAATGAAGTGTGATGGATAAATTCTCAGAGTGTGACAGAGAACTATCTCTGATTTTTTAGAAAAAAAAAGTACAATAAGGCTTACTATTCCAATACAGTTCCATTCCTTGGATTACTTTCTAACCTGTGAGGCATTTATTATAGCCTTATAGTAAAAAAAGACACTACTGGATAGAGCCCAGTTCTGTAAACTTTAATATATCCAAACCATATGTTCTTTAAAAATAGCATTAATGGCAATAATATATATTAATATAAATAGTGGATGTGGTGCTGCTACTTGTGAGTGAAATTATTACTGTGGTCCAGTCCAACTCTTAACAGAGTTTGAAGCATTTAAGTGGAAAAAAAGATGTTTGGATGACTTTTGAATTAGGGAGTGAAAAATTGGGAGTGAAACCTTGGTACTAAGGAAAGCCTCTCAGTGGAACAAGGATTTCCACCTCTCATCTCTGGATTTGTCTTTAGCACTGATGGCGCATAGAAAGTAAGTGCAAACCTCTTTGGCATATGATGTCAGACGTATCCTACAGAGCACAGCAGCTCATTATCATCCACAGTGGTCCAAATGTCTATCTAATCTAAATGCACTAATGCCAGCAGCTTGCTATTGGTGATGTAGATGCATGACAGGTCCTTCTAGGTTAATGGAAAATGCCATGACATCATAAATAAAATAATAACACAAATCTCAAGAACACTATGAGTTCAGGTACTATGATATAGCATCCATGTATTTATCCAGTTATACTGTATGTATTCCAGATGCTCTAACATCTAAATACTGTATTTGTATTGTATACAGAAGCAAGTAACTATTAATATGCAGAGATGGAAAGATGCAAATAAACCCTCTTCCAAGTTTCTTTGCCATGGTTCTGTTGGGCTTTTATCCATAACTACATCCCTTGTTCTGGCTTCTGAAATTTGCTCCAAGTCAGATTTATGTTTTTAAGACACTAAGTTGCATATTAATATGCAGTACAGCAAATGGTATACCTTTAGGCATGAAAGAGGCAGCTTCATACTAATTAAACTTCACACGAATTAAAAAATCCATGCTAACTTAAATGTTACCCCATTTACTCACTGAAGAAGGTAGCACGAGCTACAAGTAAAATTTCAGACCACAAAACGTTCCATTTCCATGATGAAGATGGATCGCAATGAAATGAAGCCCCCAAAAACACTGACAGAAAGTTTGGGACAAAATGTTATTGTTCACAGGTGGGGGCTGCATGCTCTGGGGACTCCATACCCTGTCCAGTGGTTACAGGCAAAAAAATAAACAAACCAAACACACTTCTCGGAAAAGAATCTTTGTGGTAGAGAGCACCTCTCCACTGGCACCCTAGAGAAGGAAAGGAAGGAGAAAAGGGCAGAGACAGGCAACTAAAAATATACTGAGCAGAACAAGCTCAATATTATTGACAGAAAAAAGGAGAGTAAATATTCAGCATATTGAGCAGTCCAGCTAAATATACACATTGCTAGTTATCTTTAGGTGATGAAGTTAAAACAGTCTGGTCCACTTCTGGTATAACCTACAAAGTTGAGAATCCAGCTACCATTTTAGAGGAAAACATGCCACTGCTTTTCCCCTCCTATTATACAAAACCTCTTCCAGCTAAATTCCTTCCAAGATTAGAAAGGCATAGCAAGTTTTCTAAAGGCCTCAGAATGGAAGAAGAAAAAGGCACAAAATCAAATCGCATTACTGTCATGAAGTGCACTTAAAAAATTAAATAAGGAGTAGAAGAAAGAGGATTAGGAGCAGAAGACATTTCCCTTAGAAGACACCTACTTACATCGCAGATCCTCTCCTCCTCCTCACTGATCCACAGTATTTGAAAATGCTAAGATTCACTTTACCAAAGGCACAGCCAATTCACACCTCGTCTTCTTTCTTTCAACAGGGGTATCATAAATTTTTAACTGATGTCATATTCCACTGAAAGAAAATTAAATGCTATTCAAGTGAACAAAAATAAAAGATGGGGAACTGACATAGAACCAGTGATGGAGACATTTACAGCAATCATAGGACCATTCAATAATTTTGATTTGCTAGACAATGTTATTTTCTGCCCAGAAACTAAAGCTGGTCTTCAATAGAAAAGAAGATAATTCAGTCTGTATCCTCAGCAAGCTGATAATAACAAGTAGAAGTGTTGTTATTGCAGGAAGATATGGGAAATCACATGCAACTAAAGGGCAAGTAACCCCTTCATGCCTTTGTGGTTTGGTACACAGACTGCATCCTTTTCTCTAATTTTAGAGGATAGGACAGCTTTCTTTGTATCTTCACTCACCAGTATGTACAGAGCTCAGAATCTGCTACTTTAGTAACAGATGTTATAGAAATTTAAATGTATAGATACACATCTTCTGAAACAAAAAGTTAACACAATGCATTTCCAACCCCACAGTCTTAGTCTCAGCCTACAACTTGCACATCCATTTTATAATAAGAAAACATTGCTGAAAACCACAGTAACTGGCTATAGGAAGATGTCTCTTCTCCTGACTCTTAATAAAAGCAAACAAAGAGGTGTGGGGAGACCAAGCCTCCCAGGTTCATCATTTAGAAACTTAGAAAAATATAATACAGATAACAAACTTGTTCATAAGCAGTAAGAGTTACATCCATTCAGTAGGCTGCACCTAAGGCTGAAGATCTTGACATCCCTGAAGGAAACAAACAGATCTCTCATCTGGCAAGTTGGTTCAGTTTGCTGTTTTTCTTCAGCAATAAATTTGGATGCTCCCTCAGTTACGTATGTTGCCATGAAAAGAGAGATGCTAAGCAAATTAGAAGAGCCAAATCCTGCTCTCCGTTACTCAGATTGAATCCAAGTACTACTACATAATTTTAAGCAGTGATGCTCTCCCCACTGCCCTCCTTCATAAAATTAATTTTAGAAGAGTCATAATAGCCACCTACCCAATTGCCTCAAAAGCAAATAAAAATATGGTCAGTTCACCAGCAGTGAGGACTAAAAAGCCTTAATGCTGTGAAAGGTTTACTCACTACAGCTTCAATGCTACATAACAGCCATGTGCTACATATCTCTTAAGTACTCAGAAAATTTCCATCATCTTGGCTTCCAAACTCTCTAAATATGGTTATTTTTAATAAATACACAGGAACTTGAACTCCAGTGTTAAATTTTCACAAGGTAAAAAAATCCAAACAGACCAAAAACCAAAAAACAACCAACAAAACACAAACAAAACTTTCCTTCACTCACACGGCGCATTCTGATTTGAAAGCCTCAAATTCACCCCCTGCTGTCCCCAGACTGTGTTACCTGTCCTTTACATAAAAGAAAAGCATCAATAGGCAGATCACTTGAGGGTCAAGAGAGATCTTTTTTAGTCCCTCTACCATTTTAAACCCTAATAACACTTTCAAATTTCCTGCTACATAGAGATGCACCTTGTACTGATGTAACTAGCTTTGAAGTTACAAGAATTCTACGTGTATTCAAGTGAGTTCTAATAGATAATATAACACAAATCAGAAATATGCCAGCACTGAATTCTAGCTCAGTGAACTGAGTTTTACTTTGAAGGAAAACAGGTAGCCTGAATTTAATAACCCCGTAAGTTATTTATATTAAAAATTATTTTCAAAATTTGAATTACTTTATGAGCTTTTGTCATGCAGCACTTTACAACATAGTCTATGAAAAAACCAAATCAGTAAAATGAAAACATTCAAAGCCCAAACTAGAACTAACCACAGCACATGATGCCGGAAGGCAGGTGAGTGCAAAGCAGTAATGAGAAATAGCAGAATCCTGTGAGCACTTTACTCCAGAAGAGATAGAATAAAGTTTGAAAGTTTTTGACAGTCTAAGGAGTTAAAGAGCACCGTTGCCTGTCTCAAACAATGTCAAGACCCCAGAAGGAGCTTGCCATAAGCCACCACAGTGGGAACTTGAGATAAGCACAGAAGAGAGGAATTTGTGACAGAAAGGCCCTGATTCCAGACCTGGCAGAGGCGAGGTCTGGTTAGCATGTCCTGGTTAATCCATCTGGACAAAAATTCCCACTGTGGCAAACTGTGGGAAAGGAAGCAACTGCTCATACACATATCACCAGTCAGGCAAAGATGACCTCAAGTTATGGACAGACAACATCAGTGACCACCAGTGACCCCCACAGTGCCCCCAGCCTCACTTCTGCGGACTTCCACCAGAGAACTGCACGTGATCCTCCACAGTGTTGCATCAGACAGTGTAAAACCCTCACCCCCAGGGGAAGTACTTGGGCGTTCCCACCTGAGCCTGAACATATATTGACCCATTCCACTTTTTGTTTTGTGGGCTTTCCCTACCTCTGACAGATCAAGACAGATCACTTCAACCAAGCCTCATCACTGGGTACACGGGTGGTGATATCTCTCCTGTTCACTTACCCTTTCTTTCTCTTTCTTTCCCTTCTATATTAAGTGGTATCTTTATACTTTTATATTGCTTTATTTCTATAGATAATAACTGGAATGGCTACATACCTCCTTTCCATTGCAGCCAGACTGTTCTAAAATAAACCTGCTGTATCTGTACGTCAGCACCGATCATTCAGCGTCATTTCATTTCAGTTTGCCCCAAGGGATCTATTAACAAGAACCTCCATTACCCCACCTCAGGGGTAGGTTGTAAGAGAAACATCAATTAATACATTTGATTCAAAAACATAAGGGACATCAAAAGTTAGGAAGACAATTTATTACATATTGTTCTCAACATATAACTTCATTCTTCTACATTTTAAGTTGCACAACAAAAATAAGAAAAACATTTTCTTCTACTTTTATTCTACTGTAGAAGGTTTAGAACTTTTAATTGCTTTCCATATAATGGATAATTATGATAAATTCTCAGTCTTTTGGTGAAACAAGTTTATCTTGACAACAGATACACTGATTTGTTGCTCGAGATACATTAGGAAGCACTTCATTGCTACTTATTTGGTAAAATATAGAAGAGTTAAATTCTCTCTTTCTTTTAGGGACATTGTTTATCTTCAATCACACGCTTTCAAAAATATCTAGGATTGTTCTGCTGTAGCCTGATCCTTGGCAGTTAGAACCAGCTCTGTAAGGGCTGAAAAGCTTTTTATGCTGCTTGTTTCCAGTCCCATCTTTCGTATCTGAAAAGACAGAGAAAAAGCATTAGTTTTCGTTAAAACGTCAAAAACCTCACTAGTTATTCTACCTAAAGCATTTAGAGAAGCATATGTTTTGTCCTGCATCGATGTGTAGTGAAAATCACAACTTCATATAGTGCAAACTATAACAAAATTTGTGTTCAACTTTGCTCAGTTTTCCAGTTAACATAGCATCTTGCACGGAAATACTTCACCATCTTCTAGGCAACTTGTAACTAAAGCCAGTTGGAAGTTTTCCAGTGAAGCAGTCAAAAAGAGAAACTTGGCTGTAGTTGGTTTTAATGCATTGATTTCAATGGACTTTTTTTCAAACTCCAAATGAGGTTTCTGGGCAAAACTTTAAAGATAGACATGAATACATCCAAGAACAGCCAACAGCATGATGGTGAAAGCATTTCAATAGGCTTCAAGAGCCTGTGGTCCTAGCCTTCAACTTCCCAGGAGACGAAAACAACTCTACAAATACAGAGGTTGCTGCAAGTAATTTCTTAGCCAGGAAATCTATTGCTCTGACAATTAGAAAAATTTGATCATGAGGAAAATTGCACTGAAACAGAAAAATCTGGATCTAAGTAAAACCATAATGATTGTGAAAAGGTGTTTGCTGCTGGAACTCTTGGTAATAGTCACACGTACCAAGACATCTCCTAAACAACTATGAATAATCTATCTCAGTTCAGCTTAAATTCATACTGATGTTTGTGCACGTAACAGCAACAAAAGAACAAAAGCCCAAGCCCAGGCAAAAGCTGACAAATACTAGTTCTTATTAGTAAGATTTCCAAACTTCCACCCAAATCTTTCTCATGGTAAGTCTCGTATCTGAGAAAAGCATCTGCTCACACCCAAGCAGACTTAATCTACCTGTTACAACGCATCAACAGCATCTACTCATAAACAAGACTGATGACAACCCCTTGGTAACTAATGACAAGGACTTGCAGTTTTTGTAAGTTTGTTTACTTCTATATAGGATTTTCAGAAATAAATGAATACAAAACAGTATGTTACACAATTCAGTGTACCTACTGCACACAGTTCCTGGAATATTTTCTTCTTTTATGTGTTTTAAGATTTCATATTTGGCACTGGAAAGAACTTAAGATTACACAGCACAACAAATCGGGCTAACATCTTCACAGCTCTTGGGAACAGACCCTGACTCTGCAGAAAGTCAAGGCTAGAAACACCCTGGGAGAGGGCAAACAAAAGCAGGGGTAGCCATAAAGAAGTTTCTATCAGATCTAAGGAAGGCTCCTGCTCTCTGATCTGTCCATACAGCGTTTCTTCTTAGAGATTCCAAGCACTAAGCAGTATTTGTATTTTGAATAATTAGAAATACAAGCTTTGCATTTGTATAAGAAAGGACAGGAAAGCAAGCATTTCTCAAGTGTACTGACAACCACCAAGGTCTCAAATCACCTCCATTATAGAAATGTGAAAAAACAAAGCAAAAACCCAAATGCCAAACTGACACCAACAAAGCCTTTGAGACCAAAATCTGAGTCAAGTTTCCCTTTCCTCTATGTCACTCCCTTCCAAAACCAATAAAAGTAATAAAAACCCTTGCTTGTCACAACTTACTTGTTCTCCAAAATACTCAACATCTAGGGCCAGCTGCAGTCGAATTTTGTTATCATCACTCATGCCCCCATTTGTACCAACAGGGTTTGAAGCTGCAGTTCTTCTAGCTTGCTTCAACCTTTTTAGGCTCTCTTCCATTTTCTTAACAGAACTGAGCACATCAGATACAGTTTCGTAATACCTAAGTTAAGGAAGATTAAAGAGAAAGAAAAAAAAATCTACTTTTACAGAAAAGCCTACTTCATACACAGCACTACATTACTAAGAAAACTGCTGAACAATGCTGGAAGGAACGGCTTTCCTTTCAAGAAAGCTACTTATGTTTTCATCATTATCAATTAATCAGTATTTCTCTCATTAGAGGAGTCTAGACCAGTACAAGCTTAGCCCTGTCCAAAATACTGAAGAACAATTTTAAAGGCAGTTGGTGAATGTGTCAATATTGTCTTACAATTTTAAGTTTATTCTGGATAACCAAAGAAGTGAGTGCAAAATGCTGCAGATGCACTGAGCATTAAGTACCTGAGAGGTGCCAGAAGTAGAAAAGTAGGGGGGTAAAGGGCAGGAAAGAACTCATGTTTTGACTACAGTTTAAAGCTTCAATATTGTTATGTGGCTAATTCTCAGGAAAAAAAAAATCAATCCAATGCTCAGCAGCAGCTAACAGACAGCATAATATGCTAAGATTTATTAGGAAAACCACATAAGGACAGACAGAAATCACAGCATCGTACTGTAGTTGGAATGGACTCTTCTGATCTCACCATCCATGGGCAGAAAAGACAAAGAAAATTTACAAAGCACAACTATAAATATGGGAAAAAGAAAAAAACATTCAAATAGGCTATGAGGACGCCTTAGTTTGAAGCAAAATTAGAAATACAGAAGAATAATAGCTGGCACAAGGAATAAATTGTCCACAATGCAAGAAATAGGGGGTATCCAGTGAAATTTTCTGGCATGTTTTCTTCTCATGTTACACAGTTTAGCTGGCTAAACTCACAGAATGCAACAACCCAGTGCAGTATGAATTTAAAATACAGCTAGACAAAAGGAAACAAAATCCTTTAAGGAACTTATATATAGATGGCTACTCATGTTCAAGAAGTCCTCAAGATGCTAACTGAGAAACAGAAGATCAACTAAAGGAAGTATTGCTTTATAACTGCCTTATTAAATGGTGAACAGTTAGCTCTTCAGCAGTTAAAAAAATACAAAGATTTTTTTTAACACCTCTAAAAAGTTGGATAATCATACATTAAAAAAGTCAAAGGACAGCAGAACTTGAGCTTCTTGAAAATTCAACCACTGTTCATTGAAAATAGCATGAGGTTAAGGTCTTACATCAATTCTGAAACAGATTGCAAATTTTTTGTTTATTGTTTCATTCCTAAAGCTAACCAATTTTTCAAATGCCCTATCCAAAATGTCACAGTTTGCACAGATCTGAGCAGAAGCCTGGTCTCTTGATTCCCTGCCCGGCTTTTCATCTGCTGAATACACAACACCAGAGTAAATCTGAAGAGATATACCCCAAGAAAAGACTCGTATATTCTTGTTTTGTTTACAGTTGTGTTAATTCATAGTGTTTTGGTTTTTCTCTGTGCCCATTCAATGGACATTGGAGTTTTTAATTAAGGCAAAGAATGTTCTGTATGGTTTTCTTACTTTTGTGTGCTTTCAGAGAGAGCAGCTTCCAACCACTGATGAATCATGGGCTGCTTCAAGGTATCTTTGTATTCATTCTGCAGTCGGTAGAAGGGCTTAAGAGCACTGTCAACATAAGGTGAAGCTTTAGTTGGCACCTCCTGGTAGATGACAGGGAAAAAAGAACCAGTAATTTACTTATTGAAAGTATCAACACCCAATTCTAGAAAATAAATAAAATGCTAATGCTGTACCCAAGCAAAGAGATACACATTCCATTCAGGACAAGTCAGTGAAGACATCATTATACATAGAAAAGACAGCATCACAAAGTCATTCAGTAGTGTTACACAGTGTGATATAATATAGAACTAGGTTCAAAATGACCAAAGCTTTTTGAGAGATGCATATGCCAGCCACTCCTATTATCAGGGTATAATCATGAATGCTCTTTCTGCTCTTGCTGACTCCAGAGAAAGCTGAGCACACTCAGTGCCCAAAACATACCTTTGTTAAAATTCCTACTGCTTTGTACTATACTTCACTAAACTAGAGACATTGTTCCTTCTGTTCTTATACCACGCTGCTTCCTCATTACATTTTTTGGAAGAATGCCCCTCATTGTCTTCTTCTCAGCTAGTTTTGGTTCCCCTCTCCAGGGATGATCTACGCATAACTTGGGTGAACCTCATGCACTGCAAAGCAACAGAACCTGGAATATCTCAGTAACCTCTTACTTAGAATTCGGCCAAGCAAAAGTCTTGGCACAATTCCTGCAAAGACTATCCTCATACCAAATTCTGAATTCTGCTGAAAAAAAGTATTAGAACAGTAGCAAAAATTAAGATGCCAGGACTTAACACAACTGTGATAATGTACCTTCTCTACCCAAGTGATCTCTCTCCTGTTTATAAGCCCAGGCTTTGCAGCCCAGAAGGCCAGTTACACTGATGGCCAAGAGAGCGACGCAGTCACACCCTTGGAGTACAGAGCTCAAGCCAGCACTTCGCCTGACTTGAAGGTGGCCAGGTCTTATGTCTTTTTATTGGCACAGCATCTGCTTCAGCAGCTGATGGACAACTGAGAGATAATGGCAGTCCACTAAATCACTATGGAGAGGACAGCAGGAAGATTAACAAGGGGAGAGGGGTGAAATGGGAAGAGCTATGGCCTGCCATTGTAGCTTGTGTCCTGTGTTCAAATTAGGCAAGAATGTAGTAGTCCATGGTTCACATTACTCAAATTTTTCTCTGTGGACTGAATGATACCAAGCTAACTACCAAGATGATTGTCTAGAGAGACTGGCAAAGCTAAGTCACAGCAGTAACACAAGCCAAGATCAGACAATTGGTTTCAGTACCATCTTTCACCATTACTTTTTGCAATAGTGAAAAAGTTTCTTAACAAATTACTCTTATTAGCTATTCTTATCAGTTTCCTTCTGTGTAAGGTACTTCTTGAAACAAATCAAAGCTCACTGGGAAGAAGTTTCTTGACATAGGAGGCAGAAGCGTTAGCCTCCTAAAGTAAATCTCGCACTCAGTAGTGCTGCATCTTACAGTATATGCTGTGACATGAAGGAAACACATCCCCATTACCCCTTTTTCTCTTGCATATCTACAGTTCTACTCCTTGCCCTTCCTTCTGTCTCAGGCCTGTGTTATCATCACCGTTACCCTACTTTAAGTTTTGAAAATACCCTTTTTTTTTTTCCCCTTCACAATAAAGTAAACAATAAATGACTAAATTATCTCAAGGTATTTAATAGGGCTCTTGATTGTCAAGCAGATATGGACAAACCTGAAGAACTCATAACAACCTCAGCAAAGGCCTTTCTGAGATTTAGTTTTACCTCTGCAACCATCACTGACCTTGTTGGTTCTTCTATATAATCTTGGAACTTCCAGTGCACTCTTCAGGTATGCAAAGGAGGACTCACTGAGATCCTGGATAATCCTGTTATTCAAGGTAGGCACGCAGGCTGATAGAGAAGCCTTTGAATCTTCTAAGGCTCCTATTAAAGTGAAAATGCTAGAGTTTAAACTGAGCTACCCTGTCCAATCACAACATAAATCTTGTGAACCCCCTCAACCTTCCAATCTCGCTCTGGTGTCAAATACAGGATATGCTTACCAAATAAAAACACATGAGCTATTTATAGAACATTACCAGTAATACCAACCGTTTCTCAGCCAGAAACACAGATGGAGGGAAGGAAAGAGAGGTAAAGTAATATTTTCCAGGTTACAAGTTTTTTCAGTATTACCAATGAAGCAAGGAGCTTGAATCAAAAGGCTCCAAGCTTCCAAAGAATCTGTGGTTGTGAAATCCTTTCTCTCTGAATTCCCCATGGAATGACCAAAGTATGTTCAGCTCAGAGCTGTGATTTACAACAGTAGGGGATGTGCACTAGAGCACCTACATCTCTTATGGGCTTGTAGATCTACCAAAAATTCTGATTCAGAGATGTAAGTGGAAATCACAACACAGAACTTCTGGTTATGCTTGAAGACAGGGACTAGCTCACTCACGCAGCTACATGCCTAGTCTGAATTACTAAAATAAAATCAAGCTCCATATTTCACATAAAGAATGATCAGATGAAAAAACAAACCAACCAACAAAAACCAAAAACCCCCCAAACAAAACACCAAACCAAAAGAAAAAAAAACAAGAAAAAAAGAGGCTAAAATACTGAATTGCTCCTGTCCCCTAAAGTTAATGTATTTAACTATTATACTTTGATAACTCTCTGCACTACATGATTCACCAGGCCTGAGAGAGAACAATCATTTTAGAAAAATATTTTAGTTTCAACTGCATAATGGAAAGCCTCTCCTTACTTCTTCCCCAATTCTTTTACAAATAGCACTTCAAAGATATGATATGAAACCTTCCAGTATAAAATCCTCACTTTCTGGAGAAGAATCCTAAAAGCATTTTAGACTCACTCAATTTTAGTCATTAAACATTTTCCAGACTCAACATGTCTCATCAATAAAGTTTCTATTTAACAATTTAAACATAAAGCAGGATTCATTAAGTAATAAACACATTGGTCTTTTCAAATTTTCACTGTAATAATGAAAATGTATAAAAGCAAATTAATTTATTTGGCAGAGGGGATGTAGGAGAAAGGGAAAAGAGCCTCTAAGCTTTACCTGCAATACAAGATATATTCTTGAAGCCAATCATTTCAAGCTTTGGTTTAATCATGTCTAAGATGTCAGGAATCTGAAAAAGAAACCACCAAAAAACGCAGCCCAAAACCAAGAGAGATATAGTTATGTTACAAACATTTCCATTGTTTTTTCTACAACCTGCAAGTTTAAAGTGCATCAAAAAACACCTTCAATTTCTACAGTTATACTGCATTTCTGGGAAACCAGTATTAGAAGTGTACAATATGCACAGGAATTAAAGCCTACATACTAAATCCACTACCTTACTGTTGTACTCAGAGGAAATAATGTAGAATTAACAAAATCCACCTGCAACTTACTACTTCATAAACTACAGAAATTTCAGCATTATTGATCAAAAATACACAGAATTCGTCCCTACTGGCAGAAAATTAATACGTACATCTCTCCTCAAGATTCCTAATCATTAGTCAAGTATAATCATGATGACAAAAGCTTTTTCAACCTCAAAAGACTAAAACCAGTAAACATTTAAAGGAGAACATAATACTAAAGCTGAATGTTGCACCATACTCCAAGCCTCAACAGAGACTTTACCAGAAAAGGTAGGAGTGGCAGAGTGATGCTTTGCACCAAAAAATTGTAGAAACATATTATTTCAGGGGTGAAGTCCAGCAGCTACTATAAAAAGAATTTAAATATCTGAAGTGGTTTCCCTGTAATCTGACATTCCAGTAAGAGTAAGCCACATATTTCAGGTGATATATTCTCTATCAGACCACCCAAGTTTTAGCATTTAAGATTTAAAAAAACTTTATGGTACATTATTTTAAACAATTTAATGCCCTTAACAGGACACCAAGCATCAAAAAAGACTCTTTTGTAAGTAAAGTCACAAGCACAAACCTGATCCTGGAGTTTGTCCAGATCTGCAGCAACATATATCAGCTGAGTACTAGATATAGAAGACAATGGCGGACTTTCTGGAGAAGACCCATTCCCTTGGTCCTCAGTAGGGTTGAGGCTTACAGAAGACTCCTTTCTACCAGCTGGCAGAGATTTTTTGCTTTCCTTTGTATTCTCATTGGAAATGGGCCTTACAGAAACCTGAAACATCAGACTGAAATGTAAACCTGAGCAATAGTGAAGGCAGCTTAAAGCTGGACAAACTGAAACAGTATATAAAAGATTTGTAAGTTCTCAACATTAGAATCCCACACTTTCAAGGGATATTACCATTCATAAATTATATTAAAAAAATATATATTTTAAAAACATTTTGGTGCACTATGAACTTGGATGATACCTTACACCTTTTTATTTGCATGTTTATTTTTCATCTGGCTCCAAGATTGTGACTGCTTCTTTCAGTGGCAGAGGCAGCGTTAAGCAACACGAACTACAGCCTTGGCAACTACCAGACAGTAACACTGCAACAGTACTTTTATTTGTGCTTATTTTGCAGTGATACTTTTTATAAACCAAGCTCATGAACTGGTTGAAAGTGTTCTTGCTAGAAGAATGTTAAGTTCAGAAAAAAAGAGGTCACATACTTCCAAAGGTCTTTTACTGATGGACATACCCAATCACCAAAAGCAAAACCATGCTGGTCTCTTACCTCACTGATGAAGACAGAGTAGCGTGCCAAAATCTGCAGACTAAGTTTCCAGAGACGATGTGCTAATAATGGTAAAAACAACTGATCTGACCAGCACTTCAGGAGACTCATCCAGACCATGTGAGTGGCCAAAAGACAGTATGAGCTGCCAGCTGAAAAAAATTTGACAACAAAGGTTCTAAGCACATTTTTAAAAATCATAACATCAGTGTAAGTGCGTTACCTAAAACTAGTCTTCCAAAGAGACACAATCACAGAGACTGAAATTTATTAAGCATTGTCTAAAATAAACTCTAAAAATACAATCTCCTCAATGCTTTAGATTTAAAGTCTTGCTGTAGCTGTGCAGGTCAAAGCAATAAGTGAAAAATTTGATGGCAATAAAGGCAGAAACAGCTTGACCAAATAACTCACTTCAGGAGATAACATTTCCAGGATAATTTTTGAGAATCTTATGAAGAAGTTGTATTAGATATGACTGCCAGCCACAACATAATACTCCTTTAGCACTAAACTATTGCTCCTCTCACAGTTATACGAGATATTTGCTATAAATATTTATTTAAAACACAGTAGGAATATCCTTATTGAAACAAAATACTTTTAAAGCAGCTCACAGTAACATTTTATAGAATATGATTAGAAGGCTAAGGAATGTGTCTGCAAGTTCCAGGCCTACACCTTGAAGTGGTAAGATTTAAGCATTTTGTCTCCATCAGGATTTTTTTCTCCATGTTTTCTTCAGAGGGCATAAGTGTGTGTGTGTGCATTTACACACAGAGAGATATTTATGTGGCTCTTAGCTGCCATCTTCACAAGTATTTACTCTGTTAACTGAAGTTAGTTTTTCTGATTACAATATACTTCTAATGAATATACTAGGTTATCCCCTTCCAGTCTATTCTTCCTGTGCACGTCTCTTCATCTGCTCATAAATCAATGTGTGTTTTATGGGGCAAACACCAACACTACAAACCACAGCAAGCCTAAATACTGACAATGGACAGCCATTTTTGCCTCTACAGTGCTACACTAATTAGGAAAACAACACAGCATAGCCTTTTGGTTGTCACTTAGAGGATGTGAAATGCTAATTTAGTTCCTTCTTGCACTGAGGGGATGGTTCCATAAGTATGTTAATGACTGCTGCCAAAAGGGGTGCTTTTAGTAAGTAAAGTGATCACTGAACAGTACTCCCACATTGCCATCTCTATAAAAATGTATTATACTATTTAATCAGTTAATCAGAAAGCTCATGTGAACCACGGGATGCATGTTGCTAAATACTCAGTAGACAGACAGTAACCACTGCTACTTATACCACTGATTCCTTTAAAATAGGAAATAAAATTTTACCTGGTGCTTCCTCTAGTGTATCTGAAAGTGCTTCTTCTAAGGCCCCTGCTATTTCTCTGAATCTAAGAGACAGAAAAGTTTTGAATATTACAATTCAACAGCTGCTTAAATTGATGCCTACACATTTTTCAATGCTTACTTCAGTATTATTTCACTGTGCTATCAATGCACATACACAGATTTTAAACACTGCCCAACTTACATTGGGATATAAACCAGACCAGCATTCAAAGAGTTGAAAGAGAATCTTTGACATTTTACAGGCACATGCAAAGCTTATACTTTGTGAAACTGTTAAAGTCATGGTTGCAAACGTTATCAAAATGATAGCTCACAGAGAGACAAGTCCTCACCTTTTCTGAGAATTTTTTGTTACTGTTTTTAAAATAAAAGTGAACTAATTGACTCCTACTTGCTTTAGCTGACCTTTAGATATGTCATGTGACACTGGACGCTCCAGCTTTCTACATGTTTGTTAACGAACAGAAGCATAAGGTTCTGCAAACAATTCTGTACCTAATAAAAATCAATAGTTCCTCACAGGATACCTTGACCCTTCTTTCTAAAAATGTCACCCTTCAAAGAAGAAAAAAAAAATTAAAAAAAAAATAAATTCACACCTCCTCAATTTTTTAGGTGAATAATAACAGAAAAAGTTATTATTAAAACCTCTGATACTTTTCCATATTTAATGCATACTGGGTAAACAACATAGCATTTCCTTCAGGTAAAAACTGTCAAGCAAGAGCTGCAAGAAGTCCTTCTTTAACCAGTTTTTCCCTCCAAGCACTGAAAAAAAGCTATCCTTTCAAGTTCCCCTATAGAAAGTTCTACTGTCATTAGTTTCCCTTCTTCTGCTTTTATGTGAATCATAGTAACTCTGTAAGCCTTTCTAACAAAGTTACTAATTACCAACCTGTACAGCTTCTCTTAAAGCTTCTTAACTGTCATTTCCAGACCAGAACAAAGGCCCACCTGGCCTTTCTTGTTCAAGCTTCTAATGGACTAAGATGCACGTTTAACAAGTAAATACATCAGTGAAACGCCTTCAAAATCTCATTTCTGCCTATGCACTGCCTTCACCAACAGAGCAGTGTCTCGAAGTCTTATGGAGAAAAGGATTAGAGAACAGAGTAAGATTTTTAACAATGACAGAATTTTGCTGAACGTTTCTACATAGGAAAAAAATGTCCCCAATGTGGGTTCCCCACAATCAGCTGTACTGATGTAACTGAAAGAATGGCACAGGCAAGAGTTACTGGGATTGTTTGTGTCAGCACTGCTACAGAAGAAATGCCTGAACATTCATCTGTTCCTCAAAGGATCATTTGTAAAGACTTTAGCAAAGGCTGATTTTTCTGGGTAATTTCTGTAATTGAAAAAGGAAAAAAAACCCCAACAGTCTTGATTGTAAATACCATAGTGTGAGATAACAGTTAAAAAAAAAAACTTGTATGACTTAAAGGATGTAAATATACATCAAATAAAAAGCTTCCTTGATATATATAATTGTCACATTATTTTCAAAATTCTCCACTGAAGTAGTCATGGGCACTTCCAAAAGTTATCAGATTATTCCCACATAAAGGAATAAATACGGTGAAAGATGAACCAGTTGCTGTTATCTAACCTTTTATTGAAATAGCGCACTATTTAGATTTACAGTAATCTTGAATCAGAGGAAAACGATTTTTTAAAAGTTTTTTAATCAATTAGAGCTCAGAATACCTAATGGGAAACATTTTTTCAACAGAAAGAATATGCTCAAGCTCCATTTCAATTTTATGAGCAAGAGCATAAAAGTTGGATCGAGTGGTCTCTTACTAGAAAAGTTGCACTTTCAAACAAAAGGGGCAGACACACAGACCTATTAATGACATATATCTTTTTAGAAGTTCCTAATGGCTAAAGTTCCATGGACACTTTTAGTCTGAGCACTCCATACCACTTCTGTAGTGAATACTCCTGCCCTTTCCCTTGGGCCAGCATGAGTATTTGTGCAATTAAGTGGTTTGGGGAAATTGATTGGAGTTGAACATCAGCCTTTTTTTTGCCCAGAGTAACAGATTCTCATCATCATCAGTTCACAGCTGCAGGAACAGATGTGCAAGAAGTAAACCAAACCAGGATATCAGATGCTGTGACTACTGGTTTTACAAAACACAGTGAACCACCAAAACACTAAGATCCTACTCCCAGCCCCATCCTCCTGTCACTTATATTAACTACTACTCATAAGATTCCTTGATGGAATTTTTCAGCAGAAATGTAGATTTATCCTGGATTAAAGAAACTGCATTAATGTGACTATGGTGCTGCCAATTACAGAATCATGCAATAAAAAAGGCACTCAAATGATGCAGGTTAAAAGATTAAAAATAAGCATCAATTTCTCTTCCCTCTCTTTTGGAAATTAGACTTCCCTCCCTCCTTTTTTTTATTTTTTTTTTAAAGAGGCTCTCAGAAGGCTGAGGACCAAGAGAGATCACACATGGGACACTCAGGTTCTTTTCCTTGCCTGAAGACTTGCTATCCAGACCTACAATCAGACATGTGGACTACTCTTTCTAAAAATACAGTTCGACATTCTATTTTGTTAATTAAAATTCTAACATTACTAGAATTAAAACAGGGCTTTCCTGTGTCTCTCTGCTCTCTTCTAGTTGCAAGGTCTGTAAAAGGTAGTACTACAGGAACATCAGACCTGCCGGAAAAACAGAAGTTATTATTTAGCTCCTCCAAATTAGAGAACGGTAGGGCAATCTTTGGGAAGGCAATGCTACAAAATCCCGCACTTTAAAGAGTACAACCTGTGAGACAAAAACAATGTCAGAAACATGGCTGGATCTGGAAAAGCTGCAAGTTGCCAAGTTCTTTAATTCAGTATTTCTAAGAAGAAAGACTTCTACCCTTATAGTAAGTATTCCTCTAGATTTTCACAAGTAGCATCTTTCAACATACAGATTAGTTGCAGGGACACTGAAGAAAAAGAATTTGAAAGAAGAATTCAGGACTAAATTAGACTTGTTATAGTTGACTGTGATTTTACTAAATTGCTGAAAGATATATAAAAGAAGTTACTTGACTTAGTAATTAAATTCTGAGTTTGATTTCTACTATGATTTGTTGACAAGTGAAACTTTGGACATGAGATCTGACCCTAAGCCAGACCATCATGCTGTGACTAAACTCTGTTTTTGAAAAAGTGAACGAAAAAAAAAATGCATACCAACCTTATTTGAAAATACACAGGCAAATTCCATTTGTTGTTAAAGCTGTGGTAAGAGGGATGAGATCTTAACCGTTTCACACTGGCCTGGGAGCCACACTGTCGTTCAAATTTCCGTACAAAATCCATACTAGTAGTGTACTTCTGCAGAAAGAGAAAGAGCATTCTGATCATGCACAGGGTCACAGCAACCAAGGAAGGCCACCAGCCATTCAGCAGAATGCCTGTATCATGCTACAGTTAAGCTCAAGGCTCAGAATGGGCTGACAGTGCCCCACCAACTAATAATACAAGGCTAAAATCCAGGGTTGCAATGAAACCAAAACCAGTTAACTAGTAGATATTACTTTCCAGTAAGGAAAGCTAGCACGGGACACTTTTAAAAACCATAAAAGTGTTCAAGCACACTGAACAAGCAGAACTGATGAGAGAGATCCATCAGTACTTCTGAGCTCAGTCACTGGGGTGGAACAACAGTGCTTGCACAGTAGTAAGAACAGATTCAGGTGCAGGAGATAAAGGTATACAACAAACAGAAATAATCAGGAATGAAACTCAGAAGTACACTTAGCCAAACACACATGAGAATGGAAGCATGATATTTTTGTCTGTTACACAGGACTTGTATTTTAAGAATTTCTAAATCTGCTTCCCTAAAAATGTTTTGCAAATACCAAATATTTGCAGAAGACCCTCAAACAATTTCAGATAAACTAACTTTATCTAGTGTATACTTCTAATAAGATGTTTACAAATAGTAGTTGGTTGCAAGCAGAAAAAATTACATTAATCTCCAACTGCACAGTGGACTTACTCTCAACAGTAACTTATTAATGGGGTGAAAATAATGAAATAATAAATTAAACCATGCACAAAGCAGAAAGCCAAACACTTGAGTGAAAATCAGAAGCAAAACAGTACAAAAAAATGCTATTTTACACAAAATAGACCTTGCTAACAGAACAGAAGTCTTATGTAAATAAATTTAAAATCAAAATACAGCTACAGTTAAAATTACATCTGTGGAATGAAGAACAGTTTGGCTTCTGTGCAAGTTTCTTCTATTTAAAAACATAGGAATCAGCCATAAAACCTATCATACATTCTCATTAAGCCACTGCTGAATTAGTGAAACAAGCCTGACTGAATGTCTCAGTACTTCTGCCTTCACTGCAGTAAGAGCAGCAGCAGAGCTGTAGCAGCAAGGCTTTTACCACAATTGGAGCACTGTTGGAGTTATGTGATTTTGCCTCTTATGAGCAGTAGAACATTATAAGGAGAAGCCCCTGTGTTGCTGCTCACAGGCTCTGCTCTGAAAAGCTCTCCTGTGACCACAGGACATGCACTGATACAGGCATGCCTTTGTACTGTGTATCTCAGTAAGTTCATAGCTTTCTGTTACAGTTATAATTACAGTATACTTTTCTTGTGACATGGCAGTTTCAGTGTGTCAAGATAGTATTCTGAAAAGTGCACACAAAAGCTTTTAGGTTACTACATTTCTCGTAAGGTGCATGTATTTTTAACACAATGGACCCATAAAAGATATGGGAGTTAGATCCAGAACGAATGACAGATTAGTGCTCTTTCAAGCTACTTTCTACAACAAACCCAGCACTGTAGAAAGGTGAACAAGCTGTTAATACTCTGCTACCCTAACACAGAGATATAAACAAAACACTCTGTAAAGACCTATCACTTTCAAAACAGAAGACAACTCAAGAGACATTTATCTAGTTATTGATAATATTTCCAGGAGATCTGCAAGATTGCTTCTCATTTCAGCTTCCAGGATGGGATTGCTGACAGCACAGTTACTTGGATTGGGACCCAAAATGAAGCAATATTCAAACACAGGAATCTAAACTTAATCTCAAATGAATATTTAGGGATAAAAGAAGTATTCTTTTCCAATACCTGTAAATCTACAAATCTGACTCAGAAACAAGGGTACATCAATTTGAAACAATTTAAAAAAAAACAACTACTCCACCCTTGCACAAATAGTTATTTCAACATACACAACACTGCCAGTCTGGTTTTCAAAAGATTTAAATGTTTCCATTCCCCTCTCTCCTCTACATCTAAAAACCTCCTAAAAGATAATATTGCATATTTAAACTTTTCAATGTTAAACCTATATGTATATACATATGCAAACAAACCTGAAGAAAGACTTCTATGCATTTCTAACAAAACTGAAAACAGAGACAGATTACTGTCTAAAATCTGTGTTGCGTTACTTGGCTCATCAGCAGTACAAAAACAATTTTAAGGGGTTTTTTTCCTCCCTCTTAATTCAGAACTATTAGTCTTTAGGTAGGTATACTGGCATTTTTACACTTGGCATTTCAACTTCATATTGATTCATATTGGCAAAATATTTTAATGATTTTAATGGCTCTGAGTCAAGTAGTCAAAAGCAGTCTGAAAAGTACTTTAGAATTACTACATGATTTACTTGAAAGTCAAAGGTGGGTGTTAGGTTTTTGATGGGTTTTTTTGGATGGTAGAATGCTTTTTAAATAAACACAATGCCACTGTTGGTCAATATCATTGTAATAAAAGATGACAGACTTTCAAAGAAACCCAGCTTTTCTTAAGATAAAATACAATCCTGTGTAAACCATGAAGGACAGAACAGCAAAACGTTAACAATTTGCAGTATGCAAGCATTAGGTGAAAGCTTGAAGAGTGACTGAAACTTCATGGTAAACTAAGTGTTCTTAGAGGGAGGGGGAACTTTCTTCAACATCCATTTAATTTGCTTCTTACTCAGAGCCAACCCTGCAAACATTCACTGTCATGCCTGCCTGCCTTCATTTATTCAATCTATCTGTACAAAAGAGATCTCGAATTCTAAGAAAAAAAATGTAAGTATTTAGTAAAAGCAGTTTCACGTAAACACAGGAAGAATCACATGCCTTATAAACCTCCACCAGCAAGCCACTTCCCTAAGTCACCTGTCCTGATCTGCCTACAATGCCTTCCTCCAGACAATTTATCACTGCTTCCCATCTCCATCTTGAAAATAAAGTGATTCGCCCTAATAACAAGTTAAGTTGCAAGGAAATAAAAATACAATTTTTTCAGCAATCATGGTTAAATATAAGCAGACAGGACAGGAGGAAAAGCAGAAAGCTCATATTTTCTACTTGTGACATACTGAAAAACTACTGCCAGCGTCAATATTCATACTAGACCAAGAAATCTATTTCACCATTAGTAGAAGATGGTCTTTTAGAGGCAGAGCAGGACTGCCAGTAAAGACAATACAAGAGTGGCAAGTGCTTTAAATTCATTATTTAATGTAAGTTTGCTTCATAATTGCTTGCAATACCAGGGAAAATACTACTTTTATATTCCAAACCTGATGGCACTGCCTCCAAGTATTTTTGTTTCCTTTAGTTGACTTGTGTGTCTAATCACAACACAGTCTGCAGTACTGTAGGAGAGCAGAAGCTAAAACAAGCAAGTGAAACAAAGAATTTTTTTAACCTTCCCCTAGTACAGAAAAAATTGTAACCCGGGTATTTAATTAACATGACAACCTATACAGAAGTCCTAGACTTGGGCGAACAGTGGAGTCATCCACCTTCAATTATGTTGCAGTTCTGTACTTACAAAGAACATCAATTCCCAAAACAAATATTAGTTCACATTACTAAATTGCTTCCAATAACTTCTGCATGAGCTTCTCTGACAAACCTGAGGGGTGAATTAATTCCTGTGAAAACTGAATCAAGTGATTTGAGATAACCTCCTCTTTCAAGCCATGCAACAACATGAATTTACACAAAAAACCCAGAAGAACAAAAAAGCTAGAGAACAGGACTCATTCAATTCTTGTGTATGTCAAAGGAGTCAGAAATGGAAAACATTAAAATTAATTACCTCATGAAACACATCTGGGTTTCCAGGGTTAAACAGTGATGGCAATTTCTCTTCCAAACCATGTACGATTTCTGGCCACACTGAATTCACTAAGAAATCATATCCAGGAACAATATCTGCTTTTTCACTGAAAACGAAACACAATTATTCCATGGTTATACTTTACCACCAGGCTTTTGTCTGGAGGTAGGAATAACTAAAAGTATATGCACCACACTAGACAGAATGTAATTAACTTCTTTCACATAGTTATGCTGATTCCCTTAAACTATTCTTTCTGTGAGATTTCTTACCTGATTCCACAGCCTCATCAAATCCAAGGTATTTTTCCTAACTCTCAAAGTGCTTTAAAAATTGAGTAGTTATTTATCTTGCAAGTGTGATCTGGAAAATGAATACATTTCAGCTAAGAACTCCTATTATTAATTCAAGTTTTAATAGCTCCAAACTTCCAAGACCTACCAAGTAGGAGTAATGTGACTAATGCAATGAGAAGAAGCAGAACTTTTTCCTAATTGTTCCAAGCTGTATTTATACATGATATTGTGTTCGAAGCAAAAGATTAAAGGCTGCCTTGATTATGAAAACGTATAAATTGAGAGCAGAAGATACAAAAGCATTCAATTCCAGTTCAGTACACCACAGTACAATGCAGAAACATTCCATTAATAAGAAGAAAGATTAAAACTCACTGAGGGATTAAAAGAACTGAAACATTAGTAAAACTTAGGAGTCATAAAAAGCTCAGCAATGGATGACTAATTAGAAAACTAATTCTGCAGTTCCTGGTAGTTCTGCTAGTTACAGCAATCTACTATATTAACGCGCCTGCAAACAGATGAGTAAATGGATACAATTCAGTAGACCTGAACTATTTGAACTTCAAAATAGGCAATTTATTGCATAAGGAATTAAGCACTTTTTCAGAAGACAGCAGAAGCACAAATCAATTAAATCTACAGCTTCAGTACATGCAATAAATCAGTCAAACCTCTGGGGGATCATCCCCCCTTTTCTGATGTGCACTAACAACTCAGTAACTTTTGCACTTATATTTTTAATAGCTTTATTATGCTCTTCTCCTTGGATGAAGTGTAGAATCATATTTAATAGGTTTAAAAAAAACAAGTTATCTGACACACTGTTATGAACAAGACTCACTTCTACTACTGAAATACAGGATTACTTTTCTTTTCTCTGAAGGTCTGGCACCAAGAAAGTCTGTTCACTGTTTCATTTTGAAAAACACAGACATGAGAGAGAAATCAAACTTTACTATGAATCTTCAGAGAAGGGCAGATAAGTCATTAAGTGCTTGAAAGCTAATAATGCAAAGCATTTCAAAAGTATATGATACTTGTTACTTCAGTGCAACTGAGAAAAACCACCACGATAATTACCTTGAAATAGCTCCCCCTGTTACTTCACGCAAGAGACGGCAATGATGAGGAACAAACTCCAACAGTCTATTGTACATAGCCTGAAGGCCATTAGGATGAGACTGAACATACTGTTCTACAATCACCTGTTGGGAAGAGTTCAACGTTAAATGTCAGAAAAGTGAATATAAAATACTGTAATTCAAGACTCACAGTTACTCACTCAAAACTCCTAACACTATAACCTCAAATATTTGGATAGTCAGTATATTACTTTCTCATATTATAGTTTCCAAATATAACTTGCCAGCTTGAATTATTACTTTCTCTAATGCATCACTCTTACTGCCAAGACTAGCCCCAAGAATGGGAATGTGCTCTTTGCTTTTACATTTTAGTCACCGTGTCTGGCTCCTGACCCACTGCCTTATGCCTGTCACGTGAAGCAGCCTGTAAAGTTAAACAGATGACTGGCAAAAGCTAATGAAACCTCAGAAAAAAAGTAAAAAATTTCTTCTAAATGTAGAGGTTGTTGGTCCAATCCCAAATACAGGCAAGCCAAAGCCAAGAAACTTCTGTGACAAAGCTAAGCCTTTAATGCAGCTAGCAAAGCAGTTTGTCTGGACAGTACCTCATATCCAGTGAAAAGGGATAATCTCTGCCATAAAGAGAAGGCAGACAGTAGCTGAACGACAAAGGAAAAGAACAATAGCTTGTTTCTTGGTATTCTTCCACCTGTCTGAATGCTTTTGCCACTTGCTACATAAATGAGAATGATGCAGAAGTGGTGAAAGGACACTGAGAAAACCAAGGGGAAAACAACCTGGCCCCCACCCTAACAGTTGCTACAGCATTAGCAACACCCAATGGAAGCTTGTCCTTAAGAAGAGAGATTTGATTTTTTGATTCCTCAGCCCAAGAAGAATGTAGGTAAGAAGAAGAATCCCAAATAGATATAAATTGAAATGGGTGACAGGCAGGTAAGAGAATTCCCCCATCCTTTTTTAGTTCAAATGGCAACCACAAACAAATGGACATTTTTTGGGGGGCTCAGTTCTGCTCTCTTCACAAAGATATTTTGAAGCTGCTAATGAAAGCTGGAGGTTAACAAGAAAAAAAACAACCAAGTTTGCACATCAATTGGGATTTTTAATTTTATCTTACCTCATCTACGTAAGGTTTGACAAGCACTTGACCGACTAATGCCTCTGCATCTCGTGTTTTGTCAATTGTTGCATAAGTGCGAAGACAGTGGCGTATTATGTCAACATTTGAAGTCTGAAGGCCTTCCAAGAGCAGCCCTTCCAGAGACTGCTGCAACATAGCTGTTATTCCAGCTATACGCTATGAAGAAAAACAAAATATAGCAATAAAAAAACAAAAGCAAAGCCTTGTCGTTATTGTTGAAGTTAATTTCCCTAGAAATACCTAACTCAGCTTTCTGTTTTCATTTGAAAGGAGTCAGTTTTGATAATTGGCAGTTAATAAACTTTAACACAGACTTAATGGGTTACTGATGCTATTTAACACAGTATTTATAATAAGGGGAAAGGCAATTATTTTCCTCTATATATTGTAAGTTACACAGTAACTTATCTAAGGTCTGCTTAATTCTGAGGAAATAAGTCAATAATTGTTCCTTGTTCAATTGAACCACTGTGTGTGACAATAAATGAAAGATTTACAGTAAGTGACCAGGGATAACACCTGTAGTATTCATCCCTCACTGTCAGAGACTAAAAAGACAGTGTGTTCCAAACACTGCTTGTCAAATTACTGCAAATCAAAGACACTGACACTAGCAATAAAATTTAAAAAAAAGGATTCAGTCTACATATATTCTCCCCTCTGCTAACCGTTTTTCCTGATCTCTTGCTACATCTTTTCCACTAGATCCAATTCATTGCTACCCCACCTGCCCAAGTTGTCCTTACAACTCTGTATTTGAAGAAAATTTAGCAATATGTACTAATGCAGTCTAAGATGAACTATCAATTCAAACAGACTAATTTCTTCTCTGCCTTTTTACATGCTGTATTGTGTCCATCCATCCTAAAATGATTCCACAGAATTTGTACTGAACATGCAAAGTCAGGAACCCAATTATTGACTCATCATAAAATCTACATTCTGATGACCCTTAATGACAACAGCTAAAGGACAAAAGTCCTGGCAAACATCATTAAGGAAGCTACATGACAGATGTTCTCCCACTACGTACACTACGCTGCTGCTCATGCTGACTCCTGTTATTTTCCAGGTTTAGTAACTCTGTGGCCAAAACAGTCCTGTAAACTCTCCATGAATCAACATGGTACCAGTGGACATCATGAGCTGAAACAAGTTTATACTGCCAACAGGCATAGGTACCTAGCGAAAAACTGGAACTGTGAACTAACTTTACTAGCTCAAAAGCCATTAAAAATGACACCTCCATGCTAATCTGCTTAAAACATTACCCCCATCTCCATATTCATATCTGCCTTTAAGCACCAGTTTTCCTTTGTTCCCCCTCTCTATTGAATGAAGAAAAAATCTCACCACAACATCAATTAATCTTTTACAGTAGATAGCTATTACAAACAGACTATCAGGAAGCTTAGTATACTGGCCTGAATGGTCAGAGAAATTTCATGTAAAGACAAACTTGAATATATTCAAGACAGCCACTCTGTAGGCACATTCCATTTAAATTCTGGTCTGTATGCTGCATCTAACAAAACCAACATAAATCCCCAGAATGAGATCTCAATATCAGTAAGCAGACAAACTGCAAGACACATTAGGCTGACAGAAAGTCTGTCATATTTCCTTCTCTTATTCTAAGTAATTCATCCTGAAGGAGTCAGCAAATAAGGCATAAATCCTCAGAAAACGCAATAGTTCTAGTCAACTGATAAAAATTACCTCATGAAACCCATTTTCCCTCTTAAATTAATTCAATAAAACTCTGTGGAAATGGGCATTTGTCTTCCAATTACACTGGTTTTGCTTGACTCTACAAGTGTTAAGCTGGCTATCATGCAATACTTACTGGTCTCACTTTGTCCAAAAGGGGCATTCCTTTGCTTTGAACTGCATGAAATTGTAGTTGATT
This sequence comes from Sclerurus mexicanus, assembly GCA_013396755.1. Classification (NCBI taxonomy): domain Eukaryota; kingdom Metazoa; phylum Chordata; class Aves; order Passeriformes; family Furnariidae; genus Sclerurus; species Sclerurus mexicanus. The sequence goes on along the minus strand of VWZF01005269.1, from coordinate 923,336 downwards.
AAATTCTGTGGCAATTCTCTCTAAAACTTGTCCAGTTAAAAGTGGACTAGAAGAAAGATGATACAAAATCAGAATCCAAACTTAGATCCTTTCAAATCAACTCACTTTCATCTGTAGCAGATAGATACTGCTCTCCCTCAGTTTCTGTGGTTTAATACAAGTATTTTGAATTCTGATAAGTACTAGTACAATTACTGCAGTCATGCAATAATGATCTGGAACACACTACATGATTAGTTGTTTTGCAGCTACCAACATATGAAGTGGGTGAAGCAGAAGCTGAGAGGAACATAAGCTCTTGCCTCAGCAGTATGAAGCACTGTTTTCTATACTGCAGTTTTGTTTATCATCTCATGAAAAGTCAGTCTTAAGTAAGAGCTCAGAAACTGCACTAAGGGACTTTCACCATCCAGATTTATTTGTTATTTCCCCTTTCTGTCATACAGTAAAACTAACGACAGTTATCTCCAGAGAAACAGTCCTACCCTTCCCAAGTCTACACAGTCCCAATAATGCACCCAATTTCCAGCCATTCCAGTATCATCTTGTTTGCAAACATAATTCTGCAAAGTGCCTCACCCTGACTGAAAACATCTGCTTATGCTTTGTCCCTGTAAGTATCAATGTATTTTTCTGTACAGCTCCCTCCCAACACTGTGCGATCCAGCGCAACAAACTGAAGAGACAGTCTCACAGTGTCTTTTCCCTCTAGCTGAAGTTGCAATTGTATCCCAGTAAAGCATTTCAAGTGAATGACTGGTAGATCAGTTCCAAAATTGGCTGAAAGACATTTTTCACTCCTCGGCAAAAGCAGAGGGAGAGGTTTGACTGGAATTGGTCACCAACTTTCCTTGTACCAAAAGTATTACATGTCTGCCTTGCCTGTCTTCAGCTATTCTTGCAGCAGTTCTTTCAGTTATACACAGTAGGGAAAACAAGAAAAGCTTTTTTGTGTTTCACTTTCAAATTATATTGGAATAAACTGTGCTGCAGAGAGTATATCAGACATGACAGAATTAGTGAGTTCCAGGAAAAAAACCCCAAAATTATTGCACCAACTTCAAAAACTTTGCTTACTGAAAGCACAACAAGTAATTTAGAACTCTGCAGTCTGAGTTACATGTTCTGTGAATGATCAGTTGGCAGAAGACTAAAACCTAGCAAATTACATTTCTAAAGATATACCCTAATGTTTGTAAAACCACCTTCAGCAACACCATGAAATTAAGTTAGTCCCATCAATTACAAAGAAAAATGAACATTACATATTTTTTACCTGTTTCCCTCTAATGAGGACAATTCTTTAGTGCCTTGGGAATGCAGAATCTTCTCAATTTTCTCAACAGACTGAATAACATGAATGAGTCTCAGGACACACATCTGTAATTAAAGAAAGGTTTTTCATGTCTGACTCCAATCCCAACTGACATCACCATAAGAAAATATTTTGGATTGTTTCTTAGTTCTCTGGTTTTTTTGTGGTGTAAGTCTTCTTCCTTCATCTTAATACTTGAGTCATATCTCAGTTGAAGTATTGTTCACATTAAGTCCATAAAACACCACAAACGAATGTTTGTCATGGACATAGGACAACTTTTCTCATCTCTTATTTTTTTCCAAAGTTAAGCACAAATACAAATGTTAGTGTATCACTTACTCTATAAAAATTAAACAGCTGTATTTAAATTTCATTCACAGTAAGTTTATAGACTACCACAGTCAGAAACAAGAGTAACTATAATTTTTTTAAAAAAAAATCTAACTAAATCAAACAAATATGTTTTGGGCAACTAAAGTAAAATAAAGATTTACTATTAACTAGACACTGTAAAAAATTAAGTGTCAACCAAAAGGTCAACATATTTTTACTAGTACAAAATCCTGCACAGTGGGCATCTAGGCAGCCTAGAACTTCCTAGATTTCATTTTCTCTGGGTTAAAGGCAAAAACAAAGTCATCCCAAAGACAACCTTTTCAGGGCAATAATTTATCTGTTGCACCTTTTTTCTTCTAATATCTTCTTGTTTAGTCATCCGGTCATCTACTGCTTGAATTCCTTCACTGACACACGACTTAAGACTCTGTGAGAGAAAAAGTTAGTATGTAAGCTGCCTTCCCATTTAAGGTTTGAAAAAAACTTTAACTCAAAAATCTAAACTTAAGGCAGAACACAGATTAAGCTATTGCCACCATAAGTATAATTATTTCCACCAGAAGCGTTTTTTACTACCTTAGAGAGACTAAGCAACCTTCCATCCAAAGAAATGGGCAATAAACCCGCTATGATTTTGTGTCTTGAAACTGTGTATATATATATCGGTTTTAAATAGTGTTTTTCACATAATAAGGATTTCTCTGTGCTAACTGACTCTATTTTTTTTTCTAGACATCAAGGCTGTGATATTTTCAAGGCACATTTATGCAAGAAACATCCCTTTGAACTGGCTGCCAAGACAATAAAAAACTGCCCCTTGCCATAAAGGCCAAGTTGCTGTGGAAGAGCCAGAATAAGACCCACCTTCAAGAGGGTGATGTTTTATGGTGAAACCACAGGACTGAGCAAAGAAAGTATTTAATGGACTTGTATCTGAATTACCTACTACCATCTCTAAGTTACTCAAAAGAGTTTCAAAATATCACCATAGACTTGTCTTGCAACAATCCCGTTGACTTGTCATGTTTAAGGAATCCTTTAACTCTTGGGTGAAATGCACTATTGAAAACATGAATTTACTGCTACTACAACTGCTTGAAAACACAATGCTTCTCCTACTACCACTCTAAGTCATCAATTTTTAAAGAGAAGTTTATTATAACAAGTATGAACTTGAGTAAAAGATGTTCTGTACATAATATGAAAGTGAGCTGAAGTTTACCAAGCTGTCTATAATGATTGTTTTGAACATACCATAACTTCTTCCCTCAGCTGTCCCAAGGGTACTGAAAGCTGATTAAGGGCCTTGTCCATGCCAACCTAAAGAAATTACCATAAACACATTTATGACTTTTTCAGTAAGTTCATACACGAATTACTGACAAAGCCTATCTTTTCACAATTACTAAAAGAGAACTCAGAAAGCATAACTCCCCTTATAATCTCATTTTAAATTCAATGCAAAAATACATTATCTCAAATACAGGCATAAAGATATTAGACTGATTGTCACACAAAGACAAAAGTTAAACAAAAGTTCTACCTACGGAAATTTTTCCTCCATTAAAAGGTTAAATTTCAGTCTTTGAACCTGTACAACTGGAACAACAAGAATTTTTGGTCAAGTAGGTTGGTTTGTTTTCTTATTTTTTTTTTAAAGGTATTTTGACTATGCAAAAATTTTAAAGATTCCTAAAAGAATCCTTCAGAGCAGCCTTACTTGTATCACTATTCTACTGGCTATTCTACTGTAATGATTTATGTCCTTCAATTTCAGAACTGCTGACAATTTGAAACAAAGTTTGCCCTGAATTAACTCTTCCTAGTGATTCAGTTTTTCAAGACAAAAACCATACATCTGAAACATTTATTAAGGAGCAAGTGCAACCCTTGTGAAGTTCTCCGGGAATGGTCTTTCAGTTTCTCTCAGTGCAAGGGCTCACAGTTTAAGATGTCTTAAATGTAAGAATGCCAAAATAAAAGCCACATACTTCCCATATGAAAAATAAAAATCCCATTGCATCACACTAAGTCAGAACAATGCAGTACAACCAATAACACTTACTAGATTCGTGGAGAGATTAACAAAATCCGCATAGTCCTTATTTATGAGTTCTACCATAGCAGTTTTCAGGAGTTTGTAATAGAGCTCCAGATCCTCTCTGAGCTCTTCCAGCTGCACTCGTTTCCTGCAGTCTGACACAAAGTGGTCAACATCAAAATCCGCCTGAAAGTCAAACAGGAAAGAGAGGAGGGCGTAAGCAAACAAGGCACACACCCGAAATACAGTGCTCCACACGCCAGTGAGCTGACAAAACTAAAGCTCTAGGGGGCAAAAGGCTCCTTAACGCGGCAACTTCCAGTGTTTCAAACTCTCGGCCTTTAAGCTCAAAGGCACAGAGTGCCTTGGGACAGAGTATCTAGAGACCCGCTCACCAAAATATAAGCCTGTATATCCCCTACGCAGACTTGAAAAAACCCACACAAACCAAACCAACACAACAAAAGTCGAAATTCAGCATTAAGACCTGCCCGAAGCCCTCCGAGCAACCAGGCCTTCGGCCC